>JAJJHY010001767.1:264229-549812 GCA_021224005.1 Drosophila setifemur
TATATATTTATATTTTATATTTTTTTTTTTGCTTATAACCAAATTTGTACAGGGTCTGTAACAGTCGGGAAACTCGACTGTAACGTTCTTACTTGTTTTTTTTTGTCGTCATTCTCTTCCTCTACTTCATCAAGTAAATATTGCCTTTTGTTGCAAGAATCGCTACCTTGTCACCTGGGATCGTATCTTATCTTCTTTTTCGCTGCTGTTTTTACGCTCGCCAGTTTTTTCACACGAAAAAATTTAAGTTTATGCACTTTATTAAGCGCACCTTTATGATCTGTACTATATATTCGGCCGCCTTCTTCGCACTCACGAGTCTGCTACAATTCTTTTAATTCGTCAAGATTGAACTCGTAAATTCTCTCGGCTTTAACTTTCTTAACTGGTTTTCATTAGTGTTACCGCGCTGTTGTTTTCCTACTTGGTTACTTGTTTTTACTTGAACATTCCCGGACGAGCCCCCGATAATTTTTAACGGTATTACAAATTTGGTATATTATTTTATTACGGGTTAAGTTCAAAAGGGGTTTTTCGTTATATTCAAACTGAACAAAGTATTTTTCGAAAACTACGAATTTCGCTCTATAGACACCGACGTATTTCATCAAATATTCGCAACAGACTGATGACTGCGCATTTTTGTGGATCCGGATAATAGGAAAAAAGTAAAAACTCACAGTAAATTTATGTTAATGATACCTTTAGAATCATAACTTTCTGTATTTGGTTTGGTTAAAGTTAAATAGATCGGACATTTGTATTATTATTTATGTTTTGTAGGTCTATGTGCGTATATGAAGGTATTTGTCAAAAATTTAGATTTAAAGGCAGGCATCTTAGCAAACAAAATTGCCTGAAATAAAAAGAAAACTAACCTTGGTACATTAACTTTTAACTGTTTCCAAAGATTTATATCAGAGTTTTTTTTCCATATTGCTGAGGTGTATCACGCACATGAGGGTATTGGGGGCGTATTCAAATAGTTTCTCATTTAGACATTCCTCTATCATTCATGTTTAAAAATGCGGATTGCGTAGCAAACGAATATAAATATTTAATATAGTAATTCCAGCTCGAATAGTCCGCTAATGTCCGTGAATGTCCTATATATCGGAGACTACAAGAGCTAGACCTCCATCTTTCAAATGTATACTTGTATGACCCCCTCGCAGATCAAGTTTGTTTGAATGTTTGCCATGCCACGAGATAACCCCAACCCCACCATGAGTTTTCTTTTTATTCTCTCAGATTTTTGCTGATATTGCTGTAGTAAATGCACCCTCCGTAACTGCTTTTTCTGAAGCCTTAATTCTGTATCTCGCCCTGACCTCTCTTTGGCACAGTGGTTTACAGTTGGCTAAAAATGTCAGGTGACATTTTCTTATCAGTTAAAACCTGCTGTAAGCCTATAACATCTATAAAGGCCAGCATACATTTTTGGCTGTGATAATGTAATTCGCTGGAATTGCATGAACTATTCCGGCCAAGAAGTTCAACTCCGTCGAGGCAATCGCGGTTCGGACTACCGGCCCAAAAAGTTCCAAAAGCCCACCACCTGCGGAACCAAAAACAAAAAATAAATAAAGTCAATTAAAACGGCCAACGCTAACTCAACTTCCCCAGACAACTTGAACCTATCAGAATACAAGTCGTATACGAAGTAAGCTTTATAAATTGTACTGTTGTATTCAGATAGCTTTCATTGGTTTCCCATGCTATTGTGTTTACATATTAAAACAGCAGATTTTAAGCTCCGAAGTTTTCCCGGGTTAGTACACAATCTTGTAAGGTCGGGAGTTCATGACAGCTTCCACTTGAGCTATGACTGTCACCTGTCTTCATAGTTAGATAAGAGATGTGCTGTTAACGCACTTAACCGGAATACGTTTTGCGACCTTAACAGCACTCTCCCATAATCTTCCGAAGCGGGGGGGAGCGTGAATGTACGAAGTGAAAGTTTACTCCACGTTCGGTGCATTCGTTAACAATGTGCTGCTTTTCGGTTACGTCAACTACATGCTGTGCCATATCTTTAAGCTATCTGGCGGCACCAAAAAAAATTGTGTCGCATTGGAGATCGCCAAGGACTCGCAGAAAAGAAGCGCTTAAGCGCAGCAATGAAAGCGTTCGCATTGAGATCCGAGAATAACTCAATAGGGCATGCCTTCGCAGAAAAAACATAAAAATGCAAATATATACTTTGACGGGGTGTCGTCCTAAACCATTAAAATGCATAGAGAGTGGTCCTGCGTAGTCCACCCCACTGCATGCTCACGGATGTAGCTTCCATATAGTCGTCCAGATGGCATCTTTCCCATTACCTGATTTGCCAGCATTGGTCGGTGACGAAAGTAGGCTATGCATCCGAACCGTTTTGCGAGTTATTTTTCAGCATTTAATGCAATTAATGAAGTAATTAATGACCCAATATCTCTACCGCTCAAAAGCGCATAATGACTGCGCTCCGGCATGTAAATTCTTCTGATTTATTTAATCAAAAATAGCGTTTAAAACATGATTACTAGGTAGCTTTATTTCGAATGATACATTCGCTTTCGATATTCGCCCACCTACTCTAATAATAGCTATATAATTTCCCGTATGTAAAAACGAAGTGAGCCCTTGAATCTGGGCTGATTTTACGCAATTTCCATGTTTTAAACTAGCAATTTCAACTGGGAAACTCCAGGATTGTAAATTAAATATAATACATTTTTAAGCCGCCTTTTGATTTAGCTGAGTGACACTTTGCAATTACTTGACGCCAGCGATAATTAAAACTAAAATAACTCTCTGCAGCATGAGTAAATCAATTGCAAATCTGCATTAACCAACTATATATTAAAGGCGCACATTCATACATACATACATATATGAAGGTAGTGCGGTCTCAGCGGCACTTCCGAGAAAAATCAACCACCGAACGCAACCGATTTACCGTTTATTTGATTTAATTAACCAATCTTGATGATCGGTAGAAATCCATTCTCCAATTGCATGCGCATTATTTAAAAAATTTTAGGTTGATACTTGTGCAGTACAAACATTAAAATGCAAATTGCGGGGGTAGTGGGCGTGGCACCGAAAAAAAATATACTTCATCTGCGTAATAATTACGAGAATCTGCACTGGTAAGATAGTTCTTCTAGACCCTAAAAATATCTTCGTTTGCTTTCCAATAGATTCTTAGCGTTTTAGTCGCATCTTCGGATTTGAGCGCTAATGGTTCCAAATCCAATTGTTCACAGAGAACCTCGGTGTTACTATTGCGATTCGAATTGACCTTACTCGAAAAGTTCTGTTTTAACTTTGTTAATTAGCTAACATAATCGGCTCCGCTCAACATATCGTCGATATTAAAACTACGTTTAATGGCTTTACTTGCCAAAGAGTATTCTGAAACATACTCAGATGCTAACCAATATGAGCAGAGAACTGGCAAAAAATGGAAAGTATTTGTATCATACACTGCTGGTCTTGGGTTAGACGCACTCAGTTTTCCACACAAATTTGTTTTATATTTATTATTTTAATGATTATTGAAAAAAAGTTAATATGCAAAAACCTTGGTTATTTAATAATACTTCAATTATAATACTCAAAATATTATAAAAATATAACATAAGTTGTGTTTTCAAACATTTTCTTCAAGCAACTAAAAATAAGGCACATTTTTCTTGGTCAATAGATTAGACGCACTTAGACATAATATTTATTTTAAAAAAAAGTAACTTATTTTTAACTTAAATTTGTAGTTGGTGTTATTATTATTATCGGGGCCATCTAAGTTAAAACGTTTTTTAACAGTAAAAACAACAGAACGCCAATCATTAAGCCGAGTGTCAGATTGAACATTCCACGTCATGTATTCTTTCGCGAACCGAAGCCGATTTTCTTTGCGTATTGCATTCAGAGGAGGTATTTTCTTGATTTTTAGACGCTATGTGTTCTGCATTTCTGATTTTACGCTGAACAGTTGAAAGGCTTGCTTTTACTCCGGCTAATTCATTAATCTTAGCTGTGGACTTAGTCGAATTTGATGCAACTCTAACAGTTTTGCGTACTGCTTGTTCAGATAGTGCTCTTTTTTTTCCTTTGAAGTTTTTTCCATATTCCTCTGGATCTTTTAAATATCTATCAACAGTTCTGGAGCTGCAATTTATCTTTTTGACAATGTTTCGATTGGACAGTCCTTGCAAGTGAAAAAGTCTACTTTTTGACGTTCTAATAAGCTCATAACACTAGCTTTTCCCATTTTTACTTTAAATATAGCTCTAAAACAATTTATTTGTTTATTTTTAATATTTTCTCAATACAAAAAACTGCACTTGTTTACGCAAGACAAAGAAATCTAAAGTGCGTCTAATCTATTGACCAAGAAAAATGTGCCTTATTTTAAGTTGCTTGAAGAAAATGTTTGAAAACACAACTTATGTTATATTTTTATAATATTTTGAGTATTATAATTGAAGTATTATTAAATAACCAAGGTTTTTGCATATTAACTTTTTTTCAATAATCATTAAAATAATAAATATAAAACAAATTTGTGTGGAAAACTGATTGCGTCTAACCCAAGACCAGCAGTGTATGTCACTGCTCTAAGACGCAATACTTTTATAGGCTCTGCAATGTTGTTTCGCCAAAGAATACATTGATAATTGCGTTCTCCATATCTTATAAGTATCTTCCTATACATCTTAGCGATATTCGATCCTGCAGCAATTTTAAAGGCTTCCTATAGTTTACTGTACTTTCGAACTCGAGGGCGTCTTCACAATGAGCTTCAATTTGTGTCGGAATTATACACACTTGATTAAAGTTAGACTCAACCAAAGTTACCCTTACTTTTAATTCCATCGTGATTTTTTAATACATACTATTTTTTTCGCGGTAACGAGTTTATTAGGCGCAGACTGCACCTCGGATTCTTTTTTGGCGTCATTTCATCTAATTTACCATGCTGGTAAATAGTCCAAAGTGCACGTCAGCTGTTAACGTTCCGGCTCAATAAAATAGCAACAGCTCAACAATTTACTACGCCGCATTCAACAATAACTAGATTCGGGAAGAAATATCAAAATGCAATGGAATCGTTATGTTTCGTCTCAGCAGCAAACCAAAAACAACGTTTTCGCTCTCGCAATCGTAAATCTAATGCAGTATCCAAAAAATTGGCAAACACCGATAATTATGCTTAGATATTTACTAGCGAAGGTGCTCAACAATAATATAATGTAGTTGAACCGTTTCTGAGTTCCTTGGCAATGTCAAGTCAATGTCGCCGATATGTATGCTAACTGCTATTCGTCTGTATGTATGTAAAGCGCTGCACTTACTCAGACTCCTACAAACGCACTACCAAAGTCAATGTATCACTTTATTTAATTGGTACCGATTTCCTTTAATTCGGGCAAATATTTTTATTCGCTTATTAATCTCACCTACTCCGAATTTGATTTTTTGCCTTGCATATTGAGTGCACCAAACACTGAAAACTCATAATTCGGATCCAGCTTTTGAAGCGGCACATAACGATAAGCCAAGCCACCAAGTTGATTATAAGCAATAAGCTGTCGGAATTGAACTTTTTCCAGTCAGGACACAGTTCGGGCGCCAATGTTTCGTCCGTAGTATCTTTTTCCGGCTTATTTTCAAAAAAAATTGTTTAAATAAAATACCCGTAGCTAAAGACTTCCTTTTGCAAGTTTAATATTTCAAGTCATTTACAACGATATTTTATAATATACCATAATATACAAAATATGCTAAATTTGAAGCAAAATATTAAAATTAACCTAATTTGGCGGCAACAAAGATCACTATTATCCCACTTTCGCGGGGGCGAAAAAACAGAGGTTAATAAAGCTGATCTGAAAGCTAAGAGAATCCGATGCTTCGCAGTCCTAAATTTGTTTGATTTTACATTAAACTCATTTTTTGATTCGTGCGTTCCGATACGGTATCCATCGGCCGTGGCTTACCAAACTCTTAACAAATTTAAAATCAACTAAGGTCAGTCTTTACGCTAAATTTAAAGATACCGGTTCAAATAATGTGATTCTGTAGTTTTATAATTTTACAAATTTTCAGAGGTAAAATTTAATTCCCGTCCTTTTTTATATGAAAGGTCGGTTATTGTGGATCCTTAGCGATGAACACGGCTGCGTTAAGCACGCAATTCAATGCCCTTTTTAAATTAATCACTTTGCAATACATATAGGTATGTCTGTCACTTGGATGTATCTCTACATGTTTGTCTATCCCTGAGCTCTTCGATAAACTAATCATTAGCAAAACCTATGCAGTTTCTTAATATCTCCATGCCAACATAGATTTTTGAATCGTCGTTCTACAACTAATATTTTGAAGCTATCTTATTTTTTAATCAAATCTTTAAACGGATGTCATTTACACTGACTTTAGTATAGCATTTGACTCCGTTAATCACTCTCTTCCTTTAATAAAGGCTCCTGTTAAAGTGTGCACAGTTGAGAATTCTCAGGCGTTGTGTGTCCTGCCGAAATATTTGCAAATTAAGTTGCTTAGTGCGTTTCCGCACATTAGTAGATCAATCCCCCTTTGGTTGATAATTTTTTAGCGCACCCGGGTGGACACTTTTGTGTCTGCCATTGGTTTTTACTGGAGAAAGAAATTTCGACTGCGATTTGGATACGACATTGGCACGATTGAGACTTGCATTCAACATTGGCTTTGGACTTGCGGCATTGGATTGTGGCACAACTAAATGGACTGCGAACATCATCAGGGAAGTACATGCCACCTTAACGAGAGACGAATTAAAATTACGTATGACAAAGTTTCTGTTTCTGCTTGCTTTGCTGATGCGCTGCGAATTGTGCAGCTGTCTCTTTGGCTCGATTCTTATTAAGCTGTTATGTCTAGCCACCGCCGCAACCGCTCTATTGCTGTCGCTAAAATTTGCAGTTGAAATTTGCCATTGTTGCTTTACTCACAGCCACCTAAAAGTATCGTTACACACACGTACACAAATTTGTTGGTTCGTTTAAAAGGTGAGGGTCGTATACAGGCTGTTAACTGTTAGCATCTCGCTGCCTTACAGCTGTCTGACTAAAAAAAGTGGGAAAGAATAGGTCAATGGAGGATGGTGACGCCGCAACAACACAAAAATGATTTGAGGGATAAAGAGCGCATCAAAAAAGGCGCTCATTATTCCGATTTTATTAATCCGGTCAAAATATAATGCAAATTGAATATTTTGAATCGATATATAGACAAGGGATTTTATGTCCAGCCAATATCGATCCTGTCAGTAAAATTTATGAAACGCTGTTATCATTGGGCGATGACAAAAAATTGAAAAACCTTTTAGGTAGTTACTCAGCCTAGCGAGCCTCCTGAGACGCATCACCTGACCTGAACCTTCGCAGCCCGTCTCTGCTAATCCAACATTAGTTGCCCAAGCTTCTACATCTGCTCAAATGTCTGCTGCTAATCATGCTACTAGCAACTCTGAACAAGTCATATTGTTGACTGCAGTAGTTAGAGTAAAGGACAACTCAGGATCCTATTATTTGGCTAGACTTTTAGACTAGACTAGACTATTAGATTCAGGATCTCAAGTGAATTTTTTTACGGAAGAGCTGGCAAACCGATTAAATTTGAAAGAGTATGGAAAGCACATTAGCTGGGCATTGAAAAATCAGATAAGTTATTCGATATGCTGTTCGACAGAATGGAGAATTCTTCAGTCGATCACTTCGAATCAGCCTGAAAATCGTGTCGTGGTTGTCCATGTGTCTCAGAGCATCGAATTAGCTGACCCTCATTTTGAGAGAAATTAAAATAAAGGGAAATGTAAATTCGCCATCGCTACGTGCCACCGTATTTGGTTGGGCAGTCTCTGGGCGTTGTAAAACAAGCATGGCAGCTTTACTATAGTTAACGTCATTATCCGTGTGCCACGAATCGTCAATTAAGGCAATTGTCAGAAAATTCTGTGAGTTTGAGCAAAGAAAGGAAAATCTCAAAACAGCTCGACATTTAGTCCATGTACATATCCTTCATGAAAGAGTACATCTTGTATATGCTTAATGAATGATTACATCTATAAAGTACATATATATTCTTAATCAGCATCACCAGCCAAGTCGATCTAGCCATATCGGTATGTCCATCTGTTTGTTTCTATCCAAACTAGTGTATTAGTTTTGAAGCCATCGAGCTGAAACTTTTTTCCAACCCTTCCATCTATTGCAGGTAGTATATAAGTCTACATCACTACATTACATAGCTGTAATTTTTTAAGAAAATTCATTGTTAGTTTATAAATAACTTTTTTATAATTATGTTAGCCTGAAAAACTTATCAAAATCAAACAAATATATCCTATACCTTCCATAGGAACGATGGGAGAAAATGCGTTATTGATTATTGGTGTTTAATAATATAAAATATTCATTCTTGGACAATATACTTTAATAGACATTAAACTCAATTTAGAAATGAAAAACCAAAAATCAGACCAATATATTGTATAGCTGCCATACAAACCATCGTACGGTTTTAACGCAACTGGTCTGCAAGGGTATTCTAGGCTTCGGACCATGAAGCTAGCCTCCTTTCATGTTTTATACCATATAAATGCGAGCTTAAGCCGCAAAGCTCATATACATAGCTGCGAGTTGTATTTAATGCATCAAGCAAGACTTCATCGCAAATGTCCCTCGATTGCATTTTTTTGGTTGGTCTCACAATTCAGCCATGTTTTTATGCAATTTTGTTACGATTTCGATTACGCCCATTCGCAGTAACTGCTGACATCACAAAGATGTATTGTCAGACTGAAATTGACGAGACGCAGATAAGTGACCAGTTAATTGTATGAGGAGTAAACGTGCGCATCAACTGCAAATACATCGACTAAACACAGTGACCTACCTATGGCCCGGCTTCGGCACCATTTTTACCCCTTTGATATTTAAAATATCTTAATGACCTGAATGCAACTTCCTATCCGCTAGCATAGAAATCATGAGCTAGCGATTTTTATTTGTGATCTGATAGCTGGAGCAGAAACACTAGAAGATTTGTTGCAGCTCGAACTAGTTTCCGTTTTAGATTCTCACGGATTTTCTTTTACAAAATGGTCTTCGAATTGTGCAGAATTGCAATCTGAACATCAGTTGTTATTGGAATGCAAAAAGATACGCAGACGGTGGTATTGATTTGAAATCCACGTGATGACCTGTTCATATATTCTATGACGCATCTTTCGTATATCTTTCTATATTGACAACTAAGCGGTGGCTTATTGTGCAAAGATCCTTATTCCAAAAAAATATGGCTTAATAAATTAGATTGGGATGACCTGTTGACAACGCATTTACAAGAAATTTGGAATTCTGTAAAATGCTGTTTTGTTTCGCATCAGCACAGCAAATTTCAATGTAGCTTCTCTTAAAACAAAGTCAGTGCCTCGCTTAGATATATGCGCTGTTCATTTATTGTAAAGTTTTAGAAAATCTTTAAACCAATGATAGATGTGTTAGTGGCTCAAGTTTTCTTTTGGGCGGATTCTGAGGTCGTCCTGCATTGACTGCCCTTTTGGCTGCAGACGCACCCGTCAAACATGACTACATTCGTGTAGCAAATATTCAGGAGTTGACTTCGCAAGCTAAGTGGCCGCATGTTCCAACAAAGGAAAATTCTGCAGACGAAATTGCAAAATTAAGAAAGTCAAATCTCCAGGTAAAATGTATATTCCGGTATTTGTTTTCTTCATGTCCAACATTATGTATAATAAATTAGTTACTGACCTCAAATAAAACTCCTAAGAACAAATAAACTCCTCCTAAACAAACATATGAGTGTTTTTCTATATATGTCAACCACGGCGGCTTTGATCAAAAGTTCTACTTTTGATCTACTACGGCGCAGTAGATCTCTTGAAGTTGCTTGGTGCGTAACGTATGTTAGCGGACTTCAAGGACCAACTCAATGCCAACAAATCACGAAAGATGCTACTTTGAAAAGAATAACCTTATGTGAGCCATTAGTGAAATCGGCCAAGGCTGTCGCTCACGGCTGTGGGAAGCACTCTGCTCCAAAAAGACGATCAGCAGACCGTACTGATAGAGGTAGAAGCCATTCTAATTTCGCGGCAATAATAGCGGACAGCACCAAACAAACGATGGCGAGGCGATTACACCGGCGGACAACGCTCGTAGCGTTGCCCTTTGCGTCAGTGCGTTTCTACACATTAGGGGATTAATGGTCCCGTTTCAATTTCCGGGTTTCTCCAGGTTGAGGCTGATGACATTTTAGAAAATCAACCCTGAGTTTGACTATTATTGTCTAGACGGACGCTATCTTAAAAAAAATCACGCTTGTGGGTGATCATGGAGTCCTAGTAGATGTCAAGTTAAAACAAGTAAAAACATTACAGTCAAGTTTCCCGACTGTTAAAAACCCTGTACAAGTTTTGGTTTAAGCGTCGCTCGAAATATATCAAGAATAACAAGAAAGGAAGGCTAGCTTCGGTACCCGAAGCTTAGAATACTCTTGTAGACCAGTTGCCGTAAAACTGTTAGATCGTTTGTATGTCAGCTATAGGATATAATGATCCGATTTTTGGTTTTTAATTTTCTACAACGGCTTTAATGTCCATAAAAACTGTATTTCTCAAGAATGAATTAATTGTCTTGAAAAACTCCAGAGTTATGCTCAATGACCCATTTTCTCCCATCGTTCCTATGGCAGCTATAGGATATACATAGAGGACCGATTTTGATGAAACTTTTAGGATATGTTAAAATAGTCTTTATAAAAGTTTTCGTAAAAATAAATAAAATATCTTTAAAAATGGCGAATTGATGGTACTTTTTCCCAATCGTTTCTATGACAGCTTTGTGATGTAGTGTTCCGATTCCGGCCGTTCCGACTTATATAATACCTGCAACAGATTAAAGGGTTGGTGCAAAGTTTCAGCCCGATAGCTTTAAAACTGAGAGACTAGTTTACAAAGCAACTGACAGACGGACATGGTTATATCGACTCGGCTGGTGATGCTGATCAAGAATATATACACTTTATAGTGTCGGAAATGTCTCCTTCACTGCGTTACAAGCTTCTGGTCAAAATAATAATACCCTCAGCAAGAAAATAAAGAGAAGAAAGTTTAAATAGCAAGAATAACTACCGATTCAGGTATCGGACCTTGGCCGTCAAGGCTACGGCAGAGTTATGGTCAATGACCTATTTTCTCCCGTCGTTCCTATGACAGCTGTAGGGTATTATGATCCGATTTTGATAAAAAGTTCGGGATACGTTGACATAGTTATTAATAAAACAATCAGTCAAATATCGAATTTACGACCTTTTTTCCAAATGACTCCTATGTCAACTATGTGATGTAGTAATCCGATGCCGTTCCGACTTATATACTACCTTCAACAGAAATAAAGCTTTGGGTAAAGTTTTAACTCGATGGCTTAAAAACTGATAAACTAGTTTGCGTAAAAACATACAGACGGACATGGCTAGATTGCCTCGACGGGGGATGCTGATCAAGTTTGCGTTGCAAACTTCTGGTCAAATAATAACCACTCCAAGGGTACAAAAAGGGAAAACTAAAAAAAAAGTTTTATAAGGTGTTGCGAGGAGTTGAACTCCCACTAGGAAAATAATTTAATATTTATTTGAGCAATTAAACAGATAGCTTTTTGTTAGCGGTTTGTTGCATCGGTAGAGTTTATTGCGTGTTTGCAGAAGCCTCTAGCTAGAAAATTCTGCAGTGAAATTCAGTAAAAAAACAAGTAAGAACGTTACAGTCGAGTTTCCCGACTGTTACAGACCCTGTACAAATTTGGTTATAAGCAAAATAAATCAAAAACAAAAAAAAAACAAAAATTTTACACCGAGTCCGGTCTGGGATTCGGACCCAAGATTTTCGCGTTTTCAGTCGAAAATCGTAACCATTCGACGAACCCAAACTTTTTGAACCGGCAGCTAATACAGTATAAACATATTGAAGGCACACATTCATACAAATTTATATGAAGGTAGGTAGTGGCAGCCGCAGCTGCACTTCCGAGAAAAATCAATCACAGAACGCAAGCAAGTTTAAGCAAATAAATAGATTACTTGTGTTTAGCGCCTGCAAACTTTAGATATTTTTTGTGCGCTTTCAACCAATCTTGATGAAATTTTCAGGATCGGTAAAAATCTATGCTCCAATTGCATGTGTATTTAAAAATTTGAGCTTGAAAATTGCGCAGTGCAGGGCAGTGCAAAAATTCAAATACAAAAAAAAACTTCATCTGCGTAATAATTACGAGAATCTGCACTGTTAATAAGGTTCTACTAGCTCTAACAGTTTCTGAGATCCGTTCGTTTACCCAGAAGGACAGACGGACGGACGGACAGACGGACATGGCTATATCGACTCAGCTCGTCATGCTGATCAAGAATATATATACTTTGTGGGGTCTGCCACGCCTCCTTCTGCCTGTTACATACATTTGCACAAACTTAATATACCCTTTACCCTTTGGGTACATACATTCACTTAGTCTTAGAGATATTGGTGATTTCACATATATGCAAATTGCGAAGGTGAATGGGACTTGTCATAAATATAAAAAAATGTACATGAGTGTCGTACATATGGAAAATTAAAGCTCTAGCTCAGGTAGTCTCTTAAATCTAAGTAAGCTAGATTATATAACTTTATTGTATTCCTTTTCCCTGCTCCATACATTTGCTTAAATACAATATATTCTTTTATTTTAAGTATTAGTAAGAGGCCGAAGATCACATACTTGTTTCAAGTAAAGGCTATAAACTTCTTGCAGATTCGCCTTCACGTTGATCGTATGTTTCTGATCTGCCGTTTTCTTTTGCGTCTATGCCGCAGGGACCAGCGTAGAATGCTAACCACATTTTAAAAAGGAATCTAATTTCCCATGAACCCAAGAAATAATGTGTTGATGCAGTTCGATAGGAGCACTTGAGTTCTTCACACAAGTTAAGCGGCTAGATTAGTTATATCCCCTGGGTAGATTTGATGAATATAAGTCACATAAAAAAAAAATTGTTTTAAGGACCAATTTTTAAACTTGTTCAGGAGTTCATTTCTGAATAATAAATTTTTTAATTAAAGAAGAGGTTTTAATATGGGCCAGTCTAATATTATTTATTTCTTACCTCATATCGGCCATGAGAAATAACGGAAATTCTTCGTTGTGATATGGTTATATGTTTTATATGTGTAAAATGATCGTGGCCAGATTCCTGAATACTTGCTAGTAATAAAAAACTATTACCATCTGCGGAAAAAACTGGGTGAGGAATAATGTCCAACCATTCATCTTCAGCAGAACGTTCAGAGTGAACCTTAAAAATTTAGTCTTTTTAAAACATGGTAAAATTAAATTTTGTTTTAGTTTCCTACCTCCGAACAATTCCAGTTTTGTATTTTAGAGCATGTTGCAATTACACTAAAATTTTGAGACCTTCCCATATAAACAACTGATACTTGATTATTGGTATCCGATACCCATCCAGCGGATGTGAGGTAATATTCCCTAATATATACAAAAAAAAATGTTTTATAAACTAGAATACAATTTTACAAAATTCACTTACTGTCCATATATAGATGCAGGTGGCTTTATTTGAAGTTTCTGTATATCGTTAAAATTACTTATATCCACAGCCCACAACTGTACTTCCGGATTGACGGTCCCTGGTGTGGGATACCTAACATTTTTTGTTTCTGGAAAAGAACTCCCGGAAGTCATTCCGCTGCCAGCAAATAAAGCTCCAGATGACAGCCACGGATACGTCATCATTCCGACGTGTGTATCATTAAATAACGCGAACATGAAATGAGAACCATCTGAAGAAGACCAAATTGCTTCCGGCGTGTCAAAAATTTCTTCTGCAATGGAAACAAAATACAACAACAAATGTATTTAATTTAAAAAAAAACTAAACGAGTTTATTAAATAAAATAAGACACTGGAAATCTATATTTCTAAGCTATATATACAAATTTTTGTGTCACAATGTTAGTTGCCATACTCCTCCGAAATGGCTGGAACGATTTTGATTAAATTTAATATGAACTATCTCATCAGATTTGACCCGGACTGACAAAAAAAAACAACATTTGCACGTCTTTTAGTACAAATCTTTATAATCGCCTTTAAAATGGGATTCTTATGAGCATGCATGCCAATGCTTTAACCAATTTTCCATAAACTTTATACACGCCTCGGCTGAGATGGTATCCAGTGCCTTCAGCAAAGGATTACAATGGACTCATGGCACGTTCCCCGGAGCGGAGTTTTCAGTTTAAAGTATCGAAAACAAGAAAGGAAGGCTAGCTTCGGTACCCGAAGCTAAGAATACCCTTGCAGACCAGTTGCCTTTAAACTGTTCCATCGATTGTATGGCAGCTTTAGGATATAGTGATCCGACTTTTGGTTTTAAAATTTCTAAAAAGGCTTTAATGTCTATGAAAACTGTTTTTCTCAAGAATGAATTAATTGTCTTAAGATATACCAGAGTTATGCTCAATGACCCGTTTTCTCCTATCGTTCCTATGGCAGCTATAGGATATAGTGGTCCGATTTTAATGAAACTTTCAGGATATGTCAAAAATTGCTATTAAATAGAGTTTACCAAAAAATAAATAAACTTTCTTGAAAAATGACGAAATTATGGCACTTTTTCCCAATCGTTCCTATGGCAGCTATGTGATATAGTGTTCCGATTCCGGCCGTTCCGACTTATATACTACCTGCAACAGATTGAAGGGTTGGTGCAAAGTTTCAGCCCGATAGCTTTAAAACTGAGGGACTAGTTTACATAGCAACCGACAGACGGACAGACAGACGGACAGACAGACGGACAGACAGACGGACAGACAGACGGACAGACGGACATGGCTAGATCGACTCGGCTGGTGATGCTGATCAAGAATATATATACTTTATAGGGTCGGAAATGTCTCCTTCACTGCGTTGCAAACTTCTGGTCAAAATTATAATACCCTCTGCAAGGGTATAAAAATCAAAGGAAGCCAAGTCCGATTCTAATGAGATGTGGACATCCTCTGCTACCTCTCTGATACCAACACGACAACTGTTTCTTTAACTTTTTGGATGTTATCGTTATTAACAGAAGTTAATAATTTGTGCCACTCAACACTACACACTACTTGGACCATGGTTTTTGTTTATGCTATATCGAGCGGACTTATCCGGTCGGTCGCTGACTTTGCATCCATTCACCATCCGGATGACTGTTGACGTCAGCATTAATGTCGGTATTGACCCTCACACCGTTGTGGCGGAGGGTTAACTCGCACTCAGATTAAATGAAACAGTCCAAGTCAAATTTGATCAGATGACATATTCTGTAGGTCTGAGAATAGGATGTATGTTATTTATGTATGTATCAACCCATATTTATAGACCTTTTACCCAAAAGGTATATTAAGTTTGTGAATATGTATGTAACAGGCAGAAGGAGGCGTGGCAGACCCCACAAAGCATGTATATTCTTGATCAGCATGACGAGCTGAGTCGATGTAACCATGTCCGTCTGTCCGTCCAAATGAACGAACGGTTCTAAGAAACTGTAAGAGCTAGAGCAACCATATTACCAGTGCAGATTCTCGTAATTATTACGCAGATGAAATTTATTTTTTTCTTCCGGTGCACTGCACTGCACAATTTCCAAGCAAAATTTTTTTTAAATGGCGCATAGATTTATACCGATCCTGAAAATTTCATCAAAATTGGTTTATTAGAAAGCGCTCCATAAATACCCAATGCTTACAGGCGCTAACCACAAGCAATCTGATTATTTGCTCAAATAAATGGTAAATCGCTGTCGTTCGGTGGTTGATTTTTCTCGGAAGTGCCGCTGAGAACGCACTACCTTCATATACATATGTATGAATGTGTGCCTTCAATATATTTATACTCTATTACCTGCTGGTTCAAAAAGTATTGGGTGGTCGAATGCCTACGACGTTTGGTTGAAAGCACGTAGATATTGGGTTCGAATCCCAGACCGGACTCGGTGTAATTAAAAATATATATATTTTTTTTGGTGTTGATTTATTTTGCTCTCAACCAATTTTGTATAGGGTCTGTAACAGTCGGGAAACTCGACCGTAACGTTCTTAATTGTTTTATATATCCTTTTTTATTCTTGATATATTTTGCTTACAAAAATTGGTTCAGGGTATTAAACAGTCGGGAAACTTGACTATAATGATGACATGTTTAATAGTGATATTAGTAATTTTATTATCAACCATTGTTGTAAATAATTAATGTTTATAAAAGTTCTTCAAAGCTTACAAACCGAAATAAAATATTGCGTACACTTTATATCCATTAAATTGAAGAGGTTATGGTTGCAATAAAGTTGAAGCGTTCTAGCTTACTGAGAATTGGTTTAAAAGTAAAACCTTTTTTATGATAAAATGTCAAGTTAATTATGACACCATTAACTAAATGGACTTGAAACTCTGACTTATATTGGCGCCATAGTTTAACTCAATACGCGTACGTTAGTACGAGAGAACTAGTTAGATTCTGTGACAGATTACCAATAACAGGAAAGAGTCGAACTTGCACGACTGTAATGGACCATTCACCATTACAGGATATGTTAAAAGAGTTATCTAATTTTCCATACACTTGTTATAGGCCTCGGCTGGGGTCTTCAGCGAATGATTTTTATACCCTTGCAGAGGGTATTATCATTTTGACCAGAAGTTTGTAACGCACTGAAGGAGACGTCTCCGACCTTATAAAGTATATATTCTTGATCAGTATCACCAGCCGAGTCGATCTAGCCATGTCCGTCTGTCTGTCTGTCCGTCTGTCTGTCTGTCCGTCTGTCTGTCTGTCTGTCTGTCTGTTGCTATGTAAACTAGTCTCTCAGTTTTAAAGCTATCGAGCTCAAACTTTATACCAACCCTTCAATCTTTTGCAGGTAGTATATAAGACTGAACGGCCGGAATCGGAACACTACATCACATAGCTGCCATAGGAAAGATTGGGAAAGAGAGCCATAAATTCGCTATTTTCAAGATTATTTATTTATTTTTTAGGAAATTCTTTTTAATGACTAGTTTAACTTATCCTGAACGTTTTATAAAAATCGGACTACTATATCCTATAGTTGCCATAGGAACGATGTGAGAAAATGGGTCATTGAGCATAACTCTGGTGTTTTTCAAGACAATTAATTCATTCTTGATAAAAACAGTTTTCATAAACAGTAAAGCCTTTTTAGAAATTTAAAAACCAAAGATCGGATCACTATATCCTATAGCTGCCATACAATCGATCGAACAGTTTAAAGGCAACTGGTCTGCAAGGGTATTCTAAGCTTCGGGTACCGAAGCTAGCCTTCCTTTCTTGTTATTATATTCAATGGACTCATGGCGCGTTTCTCTAAGCAGATTTTTCAATTTCGAAAACAAAAAAATTACGAAGCAAAATCGGGCTAATACTGTGGCTGAGCTAGGACTCTCGTTTCATCAAGCATCTGTTTTGCGACCTCCACACGACGTCGTTTTTGCAAAAACATCAGGATTTTTGGTACGATTCTGGCGTTGACAACCTTCATACCATCAAATTACCCAAAATTTGTTGTGTCGATTTATAAGAGCAAGTTTTTGATGAATTCACGACCTTCACTGAATGCTTTGTGCCACTCATATTCTTGTGTCCGTGATAAAGTAGCAAGTAGAAAAACACTTTTTTTCCGTAGTCCGTAGTCGTGATTCCATTAGAAATTCTTATTATCAAGCAAACTCGTTGTTCAATTTATCTTTTTCATGGTAAAAATAGCGAGACAAACTTTTCGCGTCTTCGTCGACGGTTAAACTGCATCTTTGCAACTATCGGAGACATCACGGTAAAGGACATCATGTAAGACGGTAAGAAGACTATCGTGATACCCACCTATTTTATAACGGAAATATTGGAATAATGGCGAAGTCCACGGAAATGCTACAGAAAATAATAGATGATGCACTTAAATAATGCCAAACATGGAGCCTACATATAAATATAGATAAATCGAAAGTAATGGTAATACGTGACGGCAGAGGAAAGTTCGCAACGAAAAATGACTGCCGCCACTCTTTTCGCACACTCTCAGACTTTACTTTGAATACATCAATAAGGATTGTGGCACAGACCTACGCAAAAGGACGGAATGTTTTTAGTGATGGCATGATCTCGCACTCGAGTACAGTGCTGTACTGTCACCTAACCAGGCTCAACATTGGAAAACTTAGCAGCGGGGGCTACTAGAGCACGTATAACTAGTTGCCCGCCAAAAGTCAGTGTCGGAAGCTAGGCTAAGTAAGGCGAAAAGATCGTATAAAAAACTACTAGACGACTTGGTCCTCAAAACCTACTTCTAAGACGCTCTTGAAAGTCGCAATATTTTAAATAATATTCAAATCAAGAGTCGAATTGTTGTACTTGGGGTATCAGCCTCACCACCAGAATAGCAACAGCCAATGCAAATTGCGAAAAACTCGGGAGCGAGAGGATTCGCAGAAAAAGTGCTGTATCCTGCAGGAGATTCGATTGATCCACCTTGGAGAGAGTCCTTCTGAACGATTAAATGTACTTTTAAGTTAATTAGTTAATTTTTCAATACTGCTTTAGGCTAACGGGCCCAATCTATGCCGATAATAATCAAAATAAATTAACAACTACTAAGTAAGTACTTATTGTGAATTTCGATTCGCTTTAGTTGTTCTGCTAACCTTCTGACAATGTTAACGTCAACAGCCCTTCTGGCATCGATGGACTTTACGTCGTGAGTACATACCTACACATATATATTTTGAAGGTTAAATATAGTAAGTGCTACAACAAAACAACAACATTTCAATTAACATAAACATATTGAATTTATATACCAATTATATACAGTAATAAATATATTTACATAACATTGTAAACATAACATTTTTATATTTATTGTGCGCTTTCTAGTTAACCAAACTTAATGAAATTTAAGAATCGGTAGAAATTTATGCTCCAATTAAAGCCCAAGTCTCTAGCTTGCGCAGTGTGGTACAAACGTAAAAACACAAATTGTTATGTTATTAACATAGACCCGTCCTTGTTAAATACAGCAATTAATATTTATTGTTCCGTATTGTGGGCACGTTTTAGCCAGGCATGTAATAGGTTAGAGTTAATAAGTATTCTACAGGTAGGGTAAGCATAATTGGAGGAACCTTAGCACCTTAGTTCTTCATTAAATACAGCTACCAATAATTTCATATATTGGTTTGTATTTTTTCTGTTAATCTTTTTCTCTGTCTATTTTTTACCCAAAGGGTAAAGGGTATATTCATTTGGGCAAATGTATGTTACAGGCAGAAGGAGGCGTAGCAAACCCCACAACGTATAATATATTCGTGATCAGCATGACGAGCTGAGTCGATACAAGCATGCCCATCTGGCCGTCTGGATTAACGAACGGATATCAGAAACTGTAAGAGCTAGATAAAACATATCACCAGTGAAGATTCTGCAAATACGGACTCAGGTGAAGTTTATTTTTTTTGTCGGTGCCACGCCCACCTGCCTCGCAATTTTTATTTTTTAGAGACATCAGTTTTTTTTACGTAATTGGAGAATACATTTCTACCGCTCATCCATTTTGGTTGATTAGAAAGCGCACAATAAATATGCAACGTTTACAGCCGCTAACAACAAGTTATCTGTTTATTTGCTCAATTAAATATCAAAACACTTGCGGTCGAGGGTGATTTTTTCTAGGAAGTGCCGCTGAGAACGCACTACCGTCATATACATATGAATAAATGTGCGCCTTCCATATATTTATACTGCATTAGCTACTTGAATCGAAATGTGTATGATGGTGCAATGGCTGGGACGTCTGGCTAATAACACGGATGTCTCAAGTTCGAGCACCAGACCAGACTCGGTATTTATTTATTTTTTTCGTTCTTGATAGATTTTGTTTATAAAAAATTTGTACTGGGTATTTAACAGTCAAGAAACTTGACTGAAATGTTTCGACTTGTTTTTTATTTATTAAAATAATTATTATTATTTTTTTTGTAATATTATTTCATTATTTTTTACGAAACTCTGCACCATGGAGTTGTTCAAGTTGACGTTTCTAGAGAGCGCCGCTGTGAACACACTACCTTCATAAACATATGAATGTGCGTCTTCAATATATATATACTGTATTAGCTACCTGCTTCGAAATGTATATGGTGGTGCAATATTAAGGATGTCTGGCTCATAACACGGAGGTCCCTGGTTCGATCCCCGGACTTGGTATATATATTTTTTTTTTCTTGATTTTTTTGCTTAGAACATAATTGGTACAGGGTATTTTACAGTCGGGAAACTCGACTGTTATGTTCTTACTTATTATTCTTGTGACGACTAGGTCCAAAAGAGTATTATTATAACGATGAAATTGTTATAAGCTATTTTATAGGTATATAACTTTAATTAGCGCATATTGACTCTTTGCATGGCTATATTTGTAATGAGCCCATTAATGAAACTGATTTTACTGAAACCATATACAATCGCAAAAAGCATAAGTCTTTTAACTTGACTCGAAAAAAATGAAAACCGTCCAATCTGTAAGTAACCTTGTAATCATTTTCAAATGCATGGCAGAGATTCAATGAGTTTTGCTTCCAGTTACTTCACGCTCAAGTCAAAATTCTCAACCACAGCGTACAAATTTCGTCAGAGAGCACTTTGTGATTATAATTTTTTATCAAAAGAAATAATTCAATATATTATATCAAACTCAATAGAATGTTATAGGTCTTGTATGATTGCAACTAGCTAGAGGTCTGAATTACAACGTGAACTTTTACAAGTCGATACTTTAAGCCTAGCAATTCTGGGAGAAGACTGCTCTAAACATGAGGAGTTTATTAGTAGCCTTCGCAAAGACTTTATTAGCACCGACATATACTTTCGTATAGAACGGTCACTCACACGTGAAACGGCCAGGTGTCATCTGTGAAAGATTTCACTCATCGATCGCTTTACGCAAAGCAGTTTCAAGCTGCCCATGTCAATTTGATTTCGCCCTAGCTTGTGTAATTAAACACAAAGCCCAACCCAAATTTTTAAAGGCCCGTGTGAAAATTTATCTTAACGTAAGCCGAGTCATATTTGGCAACAGAGCCACATCCAATCAAGTAACCAAGTGGAAACGTTTCGACTATTGCACAGAAGGGCGCACAAATACATATTTTTCAGATCTCAGAAGCTTTAAGAGCTAGATAAACCATATTACCTGTGCAGATTCTTTTAATACTGACGCAGACTAGGTTTTAGTTTTTGTATTGCATTGGAGTATGAATTTCTACCGATCCTAAAAATTGCATCAAGTTTTGTTAATTCGAAAGCGCACAAAAAATGAGCAAAGTTTACAGCCTTTAACAACGGCTTTTCTGTTTATTTGATTAAATAAATTCCGCTTGCGGTTGGTTTATTTAATTTTTTAAGCTCTCCTATATTTAAATTATGCTAATTACTAATTTTTGTTTGCCTTTAGCTTTTTACACCCTTAATGTTTGCACTGCTCTGCACTGCACAATTTTCAAGCTAGAGACATCAGACATTTTTTAACGCAATTGGGGAATACATTTCTACCGATCCTGATCCATCATCACATTTGGTTAAATAGAATGCGCACAAAAAATATGCAACGCTAACAACAAGCAATCTGTTTATTTGCTCAAGAAACAGTAAATCGCTTGCGGTCGGTGGTTGTTAGACCCTGTACCCAAAGGGTAAAGGGTATATTAAGTTTGTGCAAATGTATGTACCAGGCAGAAGGTGGCGTGGCAGACCCCACAAAGTATATATATTCTTGATCAGCATGTCGAGTTTATTTTTTTAGGTCGGCGCCACGCCCACCGCCCCCGCAATTTGTGTTTGAATTTTTGCACTGCCCTGCACTGCACAATTTTCAAGCTAAAATTTTTTTAAAAATACGCATGCAATTGGAGCATAGATTTCTACCGATCCTGAAAATTTTAT
This sequence comes from Drosophila setifemur, assembly GCA_021224005.1. Lineage (NCBI taxonomy): Eukaryota > Metazoa > Arthropoda > Insecta > Diptera > Drosophilidae > Drosophila > Drosophila setifemur. The sequence continues at coordinate 286,324 of JAJJHY010001767.1, forward strand.
CAAGATTGGTTAATTAGAAAGTGCTCAATAAATACCTAAAGTTTACAGGCGCTAAACACAAATAATCTGTTTATTTTTTAGTTTAGTATTTGCGCAAATAAACGGTAAATCGCTTGCGTTCGGTGGTTGATTTTTTTCGGAAGTGCCGCTGCAGCTGCGCTGCCACTACCTTCATATACATTTGTATGAATGCGCCTTCAATATATTTATACTGTATTAGCTTCGATTTAAAAAGTTTGGGTTTGTTGAATGGTTACGACGTTCGACTTAAAACGCGAAGATCTTGGGTTCGAATCCCAGACCGGACTCGGTGTGAATATATATATATATATATATTTTTTTTTTTTTCCTAAAACCAAATTTGTACAGGGTCTGTAACAGTCGGGAAACTCGACTGTAACGTTCTTACTTGTTAGACCCTGTACCCAAAGGGTAAAGGGTATATTAAGTTTGTGCAAATGTATGTAACAGGCAGAAGGAGGCGTGGCAGACCCCACAAAGTATATATATTCTTGATCAGCATGACGAGCTGAGTCGATATAGCCATGTCCGTCTGTCCGTCTGTCCGTCTGTCCGTCCGTCCGTCCGGATGAACACACGGATCTCAGCAACTGTAAGAGCTAGAAGAACCGTATTACCAGTGTAGATTCTTCTAATACTGAGTAAATTAGAGTTTATTTTTTTAAGTCGGTGCCACGCCCACCGCCCCCGCAATTTGTATTTGAATTTTTGCACTGCCCTGCACTGCACAATTTTCAAGCTAAAATTTTTTTAAAAATACACATGCAATTGGAGCATAGATTTCTACCGATCCTGAAAATTTCATCAAGATTGGTTAATTAGAAAGCGCACAATAAATACCTAAAGTTTACAGGCGCTAAACACAAAAAATCTGTTTATTTGCGCAAACAAACGGTAAATCGCTTGCGTTCGGTGGTTGATTTTTCTCGGAAGTGCCGCTGCAGTTGCGCTGCCACTACCTTCATATACATATGTATGAATGTGCGTCTTCAATATATTTATACTGTATTAGCTGCCGGTTCAAAAAGTTTGGGTTTGTCGAATGGTTACGACGTTCGACTTAAAACGCGAAGATCTTGGGTTCGAATCCCAGACCGGACTCGTTGTGAATATATATATATATATATAGATATATTTTTTTTTTGCTTATAACTAAATTTGTACAGGGTCTGTAACAGTCGGGAAACTCGACTGTAACGTTTTTACTTGTTTTTCTATAGTTTTATACTTAATATAAATTTCGAGTTGGTTTTATTGTGATGCTAACCTTTTTGACTTGAGTAATTATCTACACATTTATACATTGCACCTTTAGCAACATCAACAGGCCAGCATCCATGACTTTTCGAGCCGTGAGTGCATAACTGCTCATATATGTTTTAAAGCATTTCATTGAACATAAACATAATGGATTTATATATCACGTATATACATAAATATTTAATGGAGCCCAAATTATGGAACAAAAGTTCGTTTTTAGACCCGGTACCCAAAGGGTAGAGTTTATTAAGTTTGTGCATATGGATTTAACAGGCCATAGGGAGCGTTGCAGACCCCACAATTATATATATTCTTGATAAGCATAATAAGCTGAGGCGATATATCCATGTCCGTAGGCCGTCTGTCAGTCGGTCCGTCAGTCTGTCCGAAAATAGATCTCAGAAACTTTAAAAGTTAGAGTAACCATATTACTAGTGTGAATTCTCCCAATACTGACGCATATGAAGTTTATTATTTTGTCGGTTCCACGCCCACCGCTCCCCTATTGATCTTAGTTTTCCTGTTTCTCCCGGTGCGTCAATGAAAAATATATCCCCCAATTTTCTGTCTATTAGAAAAGGTTCATTAGTTTCCAAAAATCGGAACAGTTCTTCTTGATTGCAATTGGTCTCAAGTACATCAGTATCTGCAACGTCTCTGGGTGGCGAAGTCAGTCTAAGTAGTTGTAGAGGTTTGTTGATGATAGCCAAAAAAGGTGTCCTCGATGGCTATCAAGGCTTTGTAGTAAATAATATTTGACCTGTAAATCAGGATTATACGCAGCTCTACGAAATTGTAACATATAATCTTCACTCAACGAGTCCCAAAGCTTTCCCACAATGCCATAGGATCCGAAGGAAAAGAGGTGTTTATATACTTGCAAACAGAAGACGCAGTTGGCGGGGCATCGATATGGTAGATGCTTCCAACAATGCTGTATGCTAATGATAATCATCTTGTAGAACCCATAGATTCTGAAAAGCTTGCCGATATGTTGAGCAGTCTTTCTATTTAACAGTTATCAACTCTTGAAATGATGTTGGCCCTTTCACAGCATGCAGGAGCATTCTTAAGTAAAAACATTTAGCGTTGTTAGGTTGTACTGTGTATACTCGGCCAAGAGCATCACCTCTTCTTGTCGTTGTACCAGGTACTACAGCACCTTGTTTTCCTCGATAGAATTTTTTTTTATGCATTACATGTGTAGTACTCCGGAACTTTTGGATACAAAAATGTCTTAGCGACGGACTTTCTGCACAAAATTTGAAAAAAGCTGAAAACTTGGTATTTGGCGGATTAGCTACTAATTGTGAAGCGTTCTGAGATGTAATGTAAACCTTTGGCCGTTTTGCTCGATGGTAGCTTTACTCTACTTCTGTGGCTATTTTGGTTGCTTGTAAAGATATCATCTGCAAGCCAGAGTTGTACTTGCAGATATTTTGTGTGAAAAGTTTAGACTCGACAGTCGTCCCAGACGTGCTGGCAAAGACACCTTTCCGGTGGAGCAACAAATTTTTCACGCATTATAATATAAGCATATTACATCCATATGACCAATAATAATATTTTAATGTAAGTAATAGTCCTTTGACATCATACTAGTAATTAAACGCTTATTTTTGCATATCGAAATTCAAACGTCTGTGTTTCCGATTCGGACTCAGCCCTATTTCTGTGCGTCTGTCTCTTATGTCTTATATTCTTCTTTATGTAATTCTTCAATCTTTTGGCTCCAGAAGTGTCTATTTCTCTTTTGGAGGCGGGTTATCAAGCTTCATTTAAATTATCAATTGCCAAAATCAAGCTGTGATCCAAGCATGTATCGAGAATGTGCGCATCTTTGTTTTGGCTCCAGCTTTGTTAAATTTTTAGTTGTCATGGCATTTTTCGTTAACAGTGATGCTTAATTGAATTTACAATTTACGTTAGGACCTTCTGTAGGAACAAACGAATTACAGTCCAAGTTTTCACCTCTTTTCGAATTGTGGAAAATAGCGTTTACAGTCTAGAAACTGAAAGAGTTAAAAGATTAACAGTGCAGATTCTCGTAATTATTACGCAGATGAAGTTTATTTTTTTTTTCAGGTGCCACGCCCACCGCCCCCGCAATTTGTATTTGAATTTTTGCACTGCCCTGCACTGCACAATTTTCAAGCTTAATTTTTTTTTTTAAATACACATGCAATTGGAGCATAGATTTCTACCGATCCTAAAAATTTCATCATGATTGCTTAATTAGAAAGCGCACAATAAATACTTAAAGTTTACAGGCGCTAACCACAAGTAATCTGTTTATTTGCTCAAACAAACGATAAATCGCTTGCTTTCGGTGGTTCATTTTACTCGGAAGTGCCGCTGGTTGGTTTAGTTTTGATTTATTTTGTTTAAAACCAAATTTGTACAGGGTCTGTAACAGTCGGGAAACACGACTGTAACGTTCTTACTTGTTATATATAAGAAGATGGACTTGCTTAATATGTCGTGATGGAATTTTAATACAATTAATTAAGTAATTTTGTATTGAAGCAAGTTTGTGTATTATTGGACACTATTAGTTGAAGCTTATGTGGGCCCATAAGCGTCCTTTCGTGAATTCAACAAATATATATTTTGAATTTTTATTTTGTTTAGCTGTCCATACTCTACCAATTATCAAAGGTCAATTGTTGAATATTTGTGATGGAAAAGTTGCAGCTGACATGTTGTTTGGACTTATTACATTCCCTAAGTAATTTTGTCAGCTTACAGAATCGAAGCGTGTTTTTCCTATTGAATGGATTTTTAAAACCATAATTTTCCTGATGTAAAGCTGCTTTTCAAAAACCGCAATTATGGTTTTTAGTTTCAATCCAACGGACTAGACGTTCGATTTCAAGCGACTTCATTTCCCTGTGCCCCTGACTTGCAATGACCATAAACAAATCGCAAGGTCAATCATTAGAAGTATGCAGAATTAATTTTGAGTTTCTGTGTATTTCACATGGTAAATTCTATGTAGCATGCTCGCATGCTGGAAAACCATCGTTTTCATTTATAAATGCTTTAGAAAATGAAAAAAAATATATATCAGATGCATAATATAATATTTCTCTAATGAGAAATATTTAGTGGTAAATTTAAGCAAATTGGCTCGAGTTTAGATATAGTAATTATTAGACCCCTTACCCTTTGGGTATATTAAGTTTGTGTATACATATTATTGATCAGCATAACAAGCAGAGTCGATATTGCCATGTTCGTCTGCCCGTCCGTCCGGATAAACAAAAGGATCTTAGAAACTGTAAAAGCTAGAGTAACCAAATTACCAGTGCAGATGCTCCTAATAATGACGCCGATGAAGTTTATTTTTTTATCGGAGCCATGCCAAACGCCCCCTCAATTTGTATTTTTATGTTTGCACTACATTACACTGAAAACTAGAGCTTTCTTTTTTTTTTACACACTATTGGAGCATAAATTTCTACCGATCCTGATCCATCTTCATATTTTTTTTTATCATTTTACAAAAATACGGAATAACTAGTACAACAACTAGTTATTATCGTATTTTTATTAGTTATGAAGTATTTATATAGTTATTAAGTATTTTTGTAAAATGATCAAAAAAAAAAATATATAAAAAATTTAAAAGAAATAGAAACAGGAGTCGCGGGGATCCGAACTTCTGATCGCATGTTTTTTTATTGTATTTTTTTTTTCGTTCATAATTTATTTTGCCTATAACAAGATTGGTACAGGGTACAGTAGGGAAACTCGACTGTAATGATCTTACTTGTTTTTATATCTTTGCATTATATCCTTGTGCTAAAATTTTGAGCAGAAGCTTGCAACACAGTGAAGGAGACATCTACGACCCCATAAAGTATATATATTCTTGATCAGCATCACCAGCCGAGTCGATCTAGCCATGTCCGTCTGTCTGTTTCTACGCAAACTAGTCTCTCAGTTTTAGAGCTATCGGGCTGAAACTTTGCATCACATAGCTGCCATAAGAACGATTGGAAAAAAAGGTCTTAAGTTCATAATTTTTAAGATACTTGATTAATTCTTTATAAATCACTTTAAAATAACTATTTATTAAAATCGGACTATTATTTCTTATAGCTGCCATATAAACGATTGGAGCAAAATGGGTCATTGACAAAAACTCAGGTGTTTATTAATATAATTAATTCATTCTTCGACAATATACTTCATATACATTAAAACCAATTTATTAAACTAAAATCCAAACACTATATCCTTTAGCTGCCATAAAAACGATCAAACGGCTTGAAGATAACTGGTCTGCAAGGATATGCTAAGCTTCGGCCGCCGAAGCTAGCCTTCCTTTCTTGTTTATCCACATTTCCTGGACTTTCTACTCACTTTTTATAATTAACTTGGATTTTTAATTCAAACAACACCCAGGAACGCAGGCACTTTAACAAGCGGATTTGGCTTGTTTAAAATGCCAAACCCTCGGGTATTTGGAGTTAATAATGGCGGGTATCCCGTCCCGCCTTAGTTTCCGAGGCTGTGCAGAATCATATAAAAACTTTTTAAGAAACGGTTTACGGAAGCGTATAAAGCGGTTAATATATTTTAAAAAAATATGTGCAATTAATAAACTTACTATTTAGACTGATTAGATTGATCGATATATTTTTCTTGACACGAGTAAAAAATTTATATTTTTTCATAAGTCACACGTGTTGGTGTGTTAGCGGATTAAAAAGAAAGAGCGGGACCAGTTCCAGGTATAGGTACGCCAACTTGAGCGGAAAACCGAGTCAGCTTTTTTTAACATCAACTGATTGTGACTTATGTTATAAAGGGTCTTTCAACAAGGACGGGTCGATGTTAAAATTGAATAAAACAAGATGTGTGTGTGATATTAACAAAATGTATTTTGTATTTGAAATGCCTATTTATGCTATTGTGAATGAAATATGACATCATTCAAATGTCTGCCGCGGCTTCGTATGATAGCACGAATCCGAGAAGTCAAATTTTAAATGACTCTGCTGCATAGATCCGGCTGAATCTGAGCGTACAACACCGCTGCACTACTACGAGTATTTACAGAGCTGCATTTAATAGAACACACATCTCTACGAAAAACATTCTTCTCTAATTTTTTAAATCGCACAGGCCTCGCATATTGTTCCTCCGTAATTAATATAGATACAATAAGCTCAGGAATTTCCTGATCGTTTCAATAACTACATATCCTAACAACCTTTTTTGTAAAATGAGCCTTGTTTGGTTATGCGGCCAGAGTCAGACTCTTAAGAGTCTTAAGACTCTCTTAAATTCCCTTCACTATTTCTGTTCTTTCTATTCCCTATTACCTTCATCTCATTGCGGCGGCCCTTTGCCTAAGCTCTATCATTTTTTCATCGCTCTATTCGGTTTTCGGCTTTGTAGCGATCGCACAGCCATTTCGGGTCCGCTTGCGACTTTATATATACAAAATTATCTCGGTACGACTGCACGGCCTCATTGTGTCCGCTTGCCTACGTTGTAACCTAAAAACCATTGCCCCTCGTGGCCTAATAAATTTAAATTAAACTAATATAATCACTTGTGATTATTGCGGAAATTATAGCCAATGAAAAAGCTCATTGACTCAACAAGCCTAAAAATAGGTTGTTTTTAAAAATATTAGTGCTTTGGGTATGTAGTCGAATTTTTGTATACCCTTGCAGAGGGTATAATGATTTTGACCAGAAGTTTGCAATGCAGGGAAGGAGACATTTTCGACCCCATAAAGTATATATATTCTTGATCAGCATCATCAGTCGAGTCTATCTGGGCATGTCCATCTGTCTGTTTCTACGCAAACCTGTCTCGCAGTTTTAAAGCTATCGGGCTGAAACTTTGCACTTTGCTGAAACTTCTTTTTGTGCAGGTAGTATTTAAGTCGGAACGTCCGGAATCGGAACACTATATCACATAGCTGCCATAGGAACGATTGGGAAAAAAGGTCTTAAGTTCGACATTTTTAAAGATAATTGATTGTTCTTAATAAATCACTGTCAAACGACTATGTTAATCTACCCTAAAATCATGTCAAAATCGGACCACTTTATTCTATAGCTGCCATAGGAACGATGGAAGAAAATTGGTCATTGACCACAACTCTGGTGTTTATTAACAAAATTATTCTTTCTTGGACAATATACTTTATATACATTAAAACCAATTTAGAAAATGAAAAACCCAAGAATCGGACCGCTAATCCTATAGCTGTCATACAAACTATCTAACGGTTGAAAAGCAACTAGTCAGCAATGGTATTCTAAGCTTCGGATCCCTAAGCTAGCCTTCCTTTCTTGTTTTCAAAAGATTTATAGATTATTAGTAAATATAAATAATAGTTCTATTAAATATTAATACTTATTCTTATATAACATCTTAAGCTTGTGGTTTTGTTCCATTCCTTTAGTACGTGGAGAAAAGTGTTGAAGATCATGGATATCTTATAAAAACGAGTTAAAAATTTGGTTTAATGCTGAGCTCGAATGATTCAGAAAGCATCGCATTATTATAAGACATCTGAAACACGTGATCGTAAGCCCAGAACTTCAAGAAAAGTCCCTCTCTTGGACAAAAGGCACTTACGTGCACAAAAGGAGTTTGCCTCAGAATACATTGATTGGCCCGCTAGCAACTTTGGTCTGGCATACTATGGTCTGAAAAGGCAAATTTGTTGGTTTTGGTGGATCAGTCTTCAGACAATATGTCCGTGGTCTACCAAACACGGAAATCACCACAAATACGAAACTAGGACTGCTTAACTGACTGGATATTATAACATGATAAATTTCATAATGGATACAACTATAAATGTTTCAAATGACTTTTGGGAAATGCCGTGTCAGTAGATGTTCCAACAGGATAACGATTCAAAACCAAAAGTAAGTTGGCTAAAGACTGGTTTGTCACGAAAAAAATTGAAGGGACCTTAAGACATAAGAGGAGAGGTTGAACGGGTCGTAGCAGCTGCTTTGGGACACAGTAAGAAGTCATGGGCTAAAATTTATTCAGAGTGCTTTCAGAACTTTATGCATCGGCGATTCGATCTAGTTTTAAAAAATAATGCACATACTACAAAGTTTTAGAACCTAGAAATTATGTGGAACATGATTTACGAATATATTTAAGTTTTATCTTTTTATTATACCCTTGCACAGGGTAGTCTAATTTTGACCATAAGTGTGCAACACCTCGAAGGAGCTACGACTCCAAAAATAATATATTTTCTGGATCAGTATTACCAGCCGAGTCGGCTTGTCTGTTTGGAAATTGGGGAAAAATTACAAAAATTCGTACCTTCAAAATATTTATACTATATGAGCCAGCTGCTCATAACATGGGGTTTCTGGTTTAATCGTCAGACTCGGTAGGTCTTTTTAAAATTTCTGTTTTTATTCGTTCTTGATTTATTTTACTTATAACTAAATTGGACTGTATTAAACAGTCGGGAAAGTCGACTGTAATGTTCTTACCTTTTTTGAACAGCGTTATTTCTTATTAATATTAAAAAAATCCCTTTCTTATTTATTTTATAAAAAATAAATACAAATGTAACGTTATCACTACTATTTCATTGAACACAGCGCAGGTTGCCTTCAAACCGTTCGATTGTTTGTATTGCAGCTGTAGGATATAGTAATCCGATTTTTTGTTTTTATTCATTTTAAATTGGCTTTAATGTCTATGAAAACTATATTATCCAAAGGATGATTTCATTATATTGATAAACACCAGAGTTATAAGCAATGACCTATGTTCTTCCATCGTTCCTATGGCAGATATATAGTACTGGTAAGATTTTTATGGGACTTTAAACATAGTTTTCAATATTAAATAGTGATTTATTATAAATTAAAAAATTTTCTTAAAAAATGGGGAACTTATTACCTTTTTTCCCAATCGTTTCCATGGCAGCTATGTGATGAAGTGTTTCGATTCCGGCGGTGCCGACTTGTATACTACCTGTAACAGATAAAAGTGTTGGTGCTTAGTTTCAGGCCGATAAACTGAGAGACTATGCGTAGAAACAGACAGACAAGCTAATTAGATATGGGGTCGTAGAAGTCTCCTTCACTGCGTTGCAAACTTCTGGTCAAATTAAAATACCTTATGCAGAGGTATAAAAAAGGCCTTTCGCAGCGCAAGCGAACTTTAGTGTATTCTTAACGATTAAAATATTGGAGTTGCATTTCGAGCAGAAACTTTTGTAACAAATAAAAATTGTTTCAACATGTCTGTCTATATGTATATTACTTTACTGCTTAGTGTTCTTCATTATTTGACTGACTCTCTTCTCAACCTAGGTTTCGTCAACAGCATAATGCCATAGAACAGATCAACCTCATCACATACGTAATCGAAAACTCATTTAACAACAAAGAACATTGTTTAGACGTTGGATTGGAAGGAATAATTTACAAAATTATGCGATGCCCTGCAAAATTGGAAAGATAACAATCACGCTGGCATGTTGTAGAAGTTAGTATAAAAAACAAGTAAAAACGTTACAGTCGAGTTTCTCGACTGTTACAGACCCTGTACAAATTTGGTTATAAGCAAAATAAATAAAAACCAAACAAAAAAAATATATTTACACCGAGTCGGGTATGGGATTCGAACCCAAGATCTTCGCGCTTTCAGTCGAACGTCGTAACCATTTGACCAACCCAAACTTTTTGAACCTGCAGCTAAAACAGTATAAATATATTGAAGGCGCACATTCATACATATGTACATGAAGGTAGTGCGTTCTCAGCGGCACTTCCAAAAAAAGACAACCACCGAACGAAAGCGATTTACCGTTTGTTTGATCCTGTTAACTTTGGGTATTTATTGTGGTCTTTCTATTTAACCAATCTTGATGAAATCTTCAGGATCGGTAGAAATCTATGCTCCAATTGCATGTTTATTTTAAAACAAGTGAGAACGTTGCAGTCGAGTTTCCCGACTGTTATAGACCCTGTACAAATTTGGTTATAGGCAAAATAAATCAAAACCAAATAAATATATATATTCACACCGAGTCCGGTCTGGGATTCGAACCCAAGATTTTAGCGTTTTAAATCGAACGTCATAACCATTCGACAAACCCAAACTTTTTGAAACGGCAGCTAATACAGTATAAACATATTGAAGGCGCACATTCATACATATGAATATGAAGGTAGTGGCAACGCAGCGTTTCAAAAAGTTTGGGTTTGTCGAGAAAAATTGACCACCGAACGCAAGCGATTTACCGTTTGTTTGCGCAAATAAACAGATTTTTTGTGTTTAGCGCCTGTAAACTTTAGGTATTTATTGTGCGCTTTCTAATTAACCAATCTTGATTTTCAGGATCGGTAGAAATCTATGCTCCAATTGCATGTGTATTTTTAAAAAAATTTTAGCTTGAAAATTGTGCAGTGCAGGGCAGTGCAAAAATTCAAATACAAATTGCGGGTTCGGTGGGCGTGGCGCCGACTTAAAAAAATAAACTCTAATTGCGTCAGTATTAGGAGAATCTACACTGGTATAACGGTTACTATTGCTCTTACAGTTGCTGAGATCCGTGTGTTCATCCGGACGGACGGACGGACAGACGGACATGGCTATATCGACTCAGCTCGTCATGCTGATATGTGATAAAGATATGTTTCTACAATGCAAATATCATCAGACAGCAAAAATTCGAATTGCTACAATTCTTAGCTGAATATGACATCGACATAATGTTGGTCTCTGAGACGTATCTGGCAAACAAAAATAATATATTTCTACTGGATACATATCCATGCAACTAATCACCAGATAGAAGGCCCGCCCACGGACTAATTAAAACCATAATCAAGAGACATATCCAGCGCTACCTCTTGCAACCGATCGCAACTAACTACATTCAAGCTAACATTATACACATTAGCAAATATTGCGGCACTCTAAGCATTGCCTCAGTATTCTGCCCACCACTCTTTTCAGTTTCGGAAAGTAAATTTATGGGGGTTTTCAAAAAACTGTGTTAAGTCAATGAGCTTTTTCATTGGCTATAATTTCCGCAATAATCACAAGTAATTATATTAGTTTTAATTATTTGGCCACGCAGGGCAATGTTTTTTAGTTTACAATTTTGGGATTTATCGATCGAACGAAGGGCAAGCGGTCGCGAATTGGCCGTTCAGTCGTATCGAGATAATTTTTAGACCCTGTACCCAAAGGGTAAAGGGTATATTAAGTTTGTGCAAATGTATGTAACAGGCAGGAGGCGTGGCAGACCCAACAAAGTATATATATTCCTGATCAGCATGACGAGCTGAGTCGATATAGCCATGTCCGTCTGTCCGTCCGTCCGCCGGATGAACACACGGATCTCAGCAACTGTAAGAGCTAGAGGAACCGTATTACCAGTGTAGATTCTCCTAATACTGACGCAATTAGAATTTATTTTTTTAAGTTGGCGCCACGCCCACCGCCCCCGCAATTTGTATTTGAATTTTTGCACTGCCCTGCACTGCACAATTTTCAAGCTAAAATTTTTTTAAAAATACACATACAATTGGATCATACATTTCTACAGATCCTGAAAATTTCATTAAGATTGGTTAATTGGAAAGCGCACAATAAATACATAAAGTTTACAGGCGCTAAACACAAATAATCTGTTTACTAGTATTTGCGCAAATAAACGGTAAATCGCTTGCGTGGTTGATTTTTCTCGGAAGTGCCGCTGCAGCTGCGCTGCCACTACTTTCATATACATATGTATGAATGTGCGACTTCAATATATTTATACTGTATTAGCTGTCGGTTCAAAAAGTTTGGGTTTGTCGAATGGTTACGACGTTCGACTTAAAACGCGAAGATCTTGGGTTCGAATCCTAGAACGGACTCGGTGTGAATATATATATACATATATTTTTATTTATTTTTTTTTTGCTTGTAACCAAATTTGTACAGGGTCTGCAACAGTCGGGAAACTCGACTGTAACGTTTTTACTTTTTATATATCAAAAGTAGCAAGCGGACCCGAATTGGCCGTGCGATCGTTACAAAGACGGAAACCGAATTAATAAGAAAAATTATAGAGCTTAGGCAAAGGGCCGCCGCAAGGAGACGAAGGTAATAAGGAACAGAAAGAACAGAAATAGATGAAGGGAATTTAAGAGAGTCTTAAGACTCTTAAGAGTCTGACTCTGGCCGCATAACCAAACATCCTCCCCCCGTTGGAAGACATGGGCTTTCAACAACATCCTGTTTCGGCAGCACACAAAGCTTGCAGATTTCTTGCCGGGTAGCCGATCCGCATCGTAGGGCAGCTGAGGCGACAGCTTCAGCTGGCGGTAGTAGTCACTCTGGGGATAGGCGCTGTTGCACTTGGTCACGATCCGAACCCGCTTCGAACTGCCCGGCTGGGGGGTGGCGTAATGCACTCGCCCCGCCTGCTTGGGCGCGAACCTTTCCACCTTGCTGTTGGCCTGCTTTAGTTGCTGTTTGCGCGAGAGCACGAAGATTTCCTGCTCTCCTACTTTCAAGGGTGCGTCCCAGCTATTGGTAGGCGTTGTGGCGGTGGATTCTTTGTCTGCGGCAGATTTGGCTTGTGGTTGCGCTTGAGACTTGATCAGGGACTTGTCTTCCTTCTTGCCCTTGGCCTGTTCTGGCTTGTTATCCTTGGACTGCTCCGCCTTCTTGGCCTTGGGCACGTCGTTTCTCGGACCACGGATCCATAGTGGGCTCCTCCATCCGCATCTTATCTTGACCTCCGCTTTCTGACGGTGACTGAGCCAGCAATGCTGAAGATTGGTTCCCATCAAAGCCTCCATCAGTGACGATCCATCCAAGGCGAGTATTCTGCAGCAGCGGCAGTCCAGTAGCCAACCTGATTAGTCCTAGACTGAGCAGCTTGAAAAATAAACTTACTCCAATTAACAAATCGATCTTCTGCGACTTGTGGAATTCAGGATCAGGCAGTCTTATGTTCTTTGGGATCCACCAATCGTCTGGGCACACAGTGACACTGGGTTGATTACCCGTAATCGTAGGAGCAACCAAGGCGCAGATGCCGGCGGAATACTCTGAAGCTAACGATTTTAAATTTAGATTAATAGTGAATCCATCTGAACAAAATCTGGAATCTCCTAGTCCAGAAACAGCTGTTGCCGATTTATATCGAGGCAATTGTAGCTGATGAGCAATGCGAGAGGTAATAAGGTGGACTTGAGACCCAGAGTCGAGCAATGCCCGACATGGTACCCAAGCCCCCGAGCAATTTTGTACCTTTACGAGTGCCGTGGCTAAGAAAACAACTTCAGCCAAGGGATACTGGGCGACCAGAGTGGCAGAGGCAGGCGTTGTTGTGGGTTGTGGGAGTGGCTATTCAAAGAAGCCTGTGCCATTGCTGGAATGCGCTGATCATGAGGCGACATGGGTTGTGAGTCAAAGTGCAATTGACGATGATGCTTCGCTCCACACTCTCGGCAAGGACCAGCCCTACAATTGCACATTTGATGACCTCCCCTTAAGCAATTCACGCACAACGACAATCTTCTGGCCTCTCGGTGACGGACTTGCGGGGTAAGGCCTAGAAACGTAGATCAGCTGTAAAGGGTATGACCAGGAATATTGCAGCAAATGCAATTAGTGGGAGGTGTGTTTGTGGTGACAAACGAGCTTCTAGCGGGATTGGTCATACTTCTTGTTCCCTCCTGGCGAAAAGTCTCAGATAAATACTCCACACTCTCTAGTCGCTGGCAACGCTTACCCAGAAACTCGATGAAATGATTGCACGTTGTTATTTCATCCAATGCGCTAGACTCGTCCCACGCATTCCGAGTTAAATCGCTTACTTAATAAATCCAGAGTTCTCGTCAGATATATTGAGCGAACGAACTGCATCCTTCAGGCAGGACCTTAGGTGCTGCAGATTCTCAATTGGAGACAGGTCTGGTTCCTTGTCAATGATAGATAGATTCATGGACAAGTCCGGCCGCATTGTTGAGCATCGCACCTCAACCACCCTGCGCTTCCTTATCTCGTGCTGGCTGACTTTAGGACTGGCTGACTTCAGGGACAAGATTAAATCAACGAATTCATTTAAAAGTGGGGTGCCAATTTTATTGAAGTCGAGTTCCTCAAGGCTGCCGTGAATTTGGATAAAAGACGCCTCAGTTTTATCCAATAGCTCCAGTCGCAATGTTAGATCTTCTTCGGTGGCGGACCTCAATCCTTCTCCATCTAGAGCCAATCCAATTTCCTGCGCGCGCTCGACTAAGGCCTTGGTGTTGAGTCAATGAGCTTTTTTATTGGCTATAATTTCCGCAATAATCACAAGTAATTATATTAGTTTTAATTATTTGGCCACGCAGGGCAATGTTTTTTAGTTTACAATTTTGGGATTTATCGATCGAACGAAGGGCAAGCGGTCGCGAATTGGCCGTGCAGTCGTATCGAGATAATTTTTAGACCCTGTACCCAAAGGGTAAAGGGTATATTAAGTTTGTGCAAATGTATGTAACAGGCAGAAGGAGGCGTGGCAGACCCCACAAAGTATATATATTCCTGATCAGCATGACGAGCTGAGTCGATATAGCCATGTCCGTCTGTCCGTCCGTCCGTCCGTCCGTCCGTCCGTCCGGATGAACACACGGATCTCAGCAACTGTAAGAGCTAGACGAACCGTATTACCAGTGTAGATTCTGCTAATACTGAGTCAATTAGAGTTTATTTTTTTAAGTCGGCGCCACGCCCACCGCCCCGAAATTTGTATTTGAATTTTTGCACTGCCCTGCACTACACAATTTTCAAGCTAAATTTATTTTAAAAATACACATGAAAATCCTGAAAATTTCATCAAGATTGGTTAATTAGAAAGCGCACAATAAATACCTAAACTTTACAGGCGCTAAACACAAAAAATCTGTTTATTTGCGCAAACAAACGGTAAATCGCTTGCGTTCGGTGGTTGATTTTTCTCGGAAGTGCCGCTGCAGCTGCGCTGCCACTACCTTCATATACATACATACGAATGTGTATGTATGTATGTATGTATGAATGTGCGTCTTCAATATATTTATACTGTATTAGCTGCCGTTTCAAAAAGTTTGGGTTTGTCGAATGGTTATGACGTTCGACTTAAAACGCGAAGATCTTGGGTTCGAATCCCAGACCGGACTCGGAGAAAATATTTTTTTTTGTTTTGATTTATTTTGCTTATAACCAAATTTGTACAGGGTCTGTAACAGTCGGGAAGCTCGACTGTAACGTTCTTACTTGTTTTGTTGCGTCCTTTTGCTTTTTCTTACTAACACATATATCGGATTACTGTGTATCACGTCCGTTAACTTCCGCTTCCATTTGCATTAATTTCAGTTGTTAATTATCCTAATTATGTAAGTTTTTACTTAATCAATTCGCTTTTGCTTTTAATAGTATACTACGTTGTTGATTACTTTATCTGCAAGCTGAAGTTAGATAACGCTGTTTTGATACCGTTTTGCTGTTTAGGACCAGGCAGATGTTTTCGTTTATTATTATACATCACAGAGCTCTAGTGATAGCCCTTAGTATCTTCGGTTGTACCCTTTGCATAATTTCCCCAAAACTTGTAGCCATAGGATCAGATTGGTTTTATGGCAGAGTTATATAGTGGGATCTTATATTCCAGAGATAGAAAGACAGAAGGAAATTGATAAGCCAGTGGAGACTACTAGCTTTAAGTTTAATTTGGGTGTTCTTGGCACCAGGTAAGTCGAGGTGTACCCCTAAGTACGAGGTGTGTTTATAAAGTAACGAGGCTGATTTCAGTTTCATTTTTTCAGTTTCTTATTCAAAGAATATTATAATGCAATACTGTCTCCTTCAAAATATTTTCTTGGGAAGCCACACAGCGCTGGAGGCGGTTTTTCCAATCATAATAGCATTGCTGGAACTCCGATACTGGAATAGCCTTCAGCTGGTCGTCACACAGAATCAAGTTTGGTGAATAAGGAGGCTGAGGAGCTACAGATATGTTTTTACTGTCTTAAAACTGCATAATTGAGATTGCAGTGTGACATGGGGCATTGTCGTGATGCAACTAAATGCCACTCATACTTAGAACGCACAAGACAAAACTGTTTCACGAAAACTAACGCTACGGAAAAACAGAATACTGTACGGTATTCAAACTCATACTGGAGGCGTATCACATGCTCGTTAGATGTAAAGGAATTACTTCTTATTTTGATTTTTTTCATAAGTACATCCTATCAAATGCTGTCAAATTCGTGAACAATGTCAAGAAATATTGCTGAGCAGAATTCTTGGTGCTCAAAAGCTGTGCCATGATCCCGTTTTGCCGAAAGAAAAAGGTGCATATGAATCATGTGGTATCTACGATCATGTATCATGTTGTACATGGTAGAAGGCACATTTGTCTGTATGATAAGGTTTGATGTTTTGTCTCTTCCTGTTTCAGTTGTTTGTTAACTATTTGTTCAGTTTCATTTGGTCGAAATTCATGATTCGAATTGAGTGTTGTGTCGGACGCTTCTAGTCCAACTGCCTGAGGGAATTTTTATCAGAATGGCTATTTCAGCGGGTACGCTTAGGCTACTTGTTTTCCCATAATGGTGTTTTTATACCCTTGCAGAGGGTATTGTAATTTTCTTTGCCTAAGCTCTATCATTTTTCTTATTTATTCGGTGTTCATCTTTGTAACGATCGCACGGCCAATTCGGGTCCGCTTGCTACTTTTGATATATAACAAGTAAGAACGTTACAGTCGAGTTTCCCGACTGTTACAGACCGTGTACAAATTTGGTTATAAGCAAAATAAAACAAGTACGAACGTTACAGTCGAGCTTCCCGACTGTTACAGACCCTGTACAAATTTGGTTATAAGCAAAATAAATCAAAACAAAAAAAAATATTTTCTCCGAGTCCGGTCTGGGATTCGAACCCACGATCTTCGCGTTTTAAGTCGAACGTCGCAACCATTCGACAAGCCCAAACTTTTTGAACCGGCAGCTAATACAGAATAAATATATTGAAGACGCACATTCATACATACGAGTATGTATATGAAGGTAGTGGCAGCGCAGCTGCAGCGGCACTTCCGAGAAAAATTAACCACCGAACGCAAGCGATTTACCGTTTGTTTGTGCAAATAAACAGATTTTTTGTGTTTAGCGCCTGTAAACTTTAGGTATTTATTCTGCGCTTTCTAATTAACCAATCTTGATGAAATTTTCAGGATCGGTAGAAATCTATGCTCCAATTGCATGTATATTTTTAAAAAATATGAAAAAAAAAGAAAAATGAAAATTGTGCAGTGCAGGGCAGTGCAAAAATTCAAATTTTCAGGATCGGTAGAAATCTATGCTCCAATTGCATGTATATTTTTAAAAAATATGAAAAAAAAAAATGAAAAATGAAAATTGTGCAGTGCAGGGCAGTGCAAAAATTCAAAAAAGACTTAAAAAAATAAACTCTAATTGCATCAGTATTAGGAGAATCTACACTGGTAATACGGTTCCTCTAGCTCTTACAGTTGCTGAGATCCGTGTGTTCATCCGGACGGACGGACGGACAGACGGACAGACGGACGGACGGACAGACGGACAGACGGACATGGCTATATCGACTCAGCTCGTCATGCTGATCAAGAATATATATACTTTGTAGGGTCTGCCACGCCTCCTTCTGCCTGTTACATACATTTGCACAAACTTAATATACCCTTTACCCTTTGGGTAGAGGATCTAATAAATAAGAAATAATACAGCGAAACCATTGATTAAAATACACATATTATTAACTCACGGAGTGAATAAAAACAAACACAGAAAGATAAGCATAATGACAAATTACACAATCATTACCAAAACCACAAATTATTAGCTGGCTCCAACGTCTTATTCATCAACGGTTGCCAACAAGTAAAAAAGGTTTTTATTATTTTCTTAACTGATCTGCTGTTTTTAAACAGCTGCATTGCATTCCACTTAAGTCGGAAAAGCCAAATTCGTTTGCCAAAGGATTTGATCACTTGGAACAACATCATCCATTGTACGTGGATGAACTTTTGTTTAACGTCGGCGTTTGGAAATGTCGACTTTATTGCTACTTAATCATAGTTATTAGTTGGTAGCTAAACAATTATAGATTTCCGGACAGTTACTCAAAAACCGAAAGCTTAACTAACTGCGCACGCATACGTATAACAAATTGAATTTGCATATATAAAAAAATAGCGCTGTACTCGCGCTATTTCAGTTTTTATTCTGAAACTTTGAGTGATTTGATTCTCACTCTTTGTGATTTCAGTGTTGGATAATTGATGCTCTACAGAATGTCCAGATCGCCAGAATATGAACTCATTGCATTTAGACGGGAACGCTAAACCATGCAACGAAACCTTATCCGCACAAAGGAACGAATAAATAGGAATACAAATCTAATACTCCTGAATTCTAGAATCACACTTTCGAAAGCTTTTGTAAATAAAATCAAATATTGAATAATTTCATATAAACGACTAGGTTGTGATTAAATTTATGAAGAATTCGTGATTACAAAGGCAACAATAGTCGGGCGATTAAGCCGAGATAAAAATTAAAGGACAGATAAAGTCATCTTAATTAATTCATCTTTCGTTGTAAGCGCTCCCCACATCGATTGCCATCACTCAAGTTGCCTAAATTTAATAGGAAATATGGAGATTACAAAGGTTTTATCACAGCATTCACTCATTGAGTTAATAAAATTAAGTTGCTTGTTTGGTGCTGCGCAAAGGGTTGTTCGTTGTTGTTCTAAATAAAATTATCCCAATGTAGGTACGCTATGATAAAAAAAGTATAATATTTATAAACATAATAAACAATTTTGATCCTTATCTCTTCGTGTCATTTTGGACTCAATTGCAGCTAAGCGCGGCTCTCTTCTCTCACTTGGGTCTGAAAAATATGTCATGAATGCAATTCTTATTCATCTTTTACTATTAAAGGTCGACTCAAATACCAAGCAGGCATAAGATCCTGTCCAACAACATAAAAATCAATCCATCATGGTACGATTGCTATAGGGTTCTCAGTCGACATTAACAGTCTTTAGAATGCAATTTAAAAACTGTCGTTAACACCAAACATCCGTCAGATAAGCGCAAAGAGAGGGTAACCTTTAACAATAAGCATTTGTAACTGCGCAAACTGGCTGTTGAAAACGCAGCTTATCGGAACATAACCTAAGCGTTTGTCTTCTATTACAGCTCTATCCGTCGCGGAGTGATACAAATTTGCGATGCAGTCAGCTCTATGCTTAAATTGTATGCGCAAGGGTCATGTTGCTGTTAAATGCTCATCAAAATTTTTTTTGTAAAGTCTGTCAAGGCTTACATCACACAGTCCTGCATCGATTTGTTGATCCAAGGCAAGAACAACCTACACAGCCATTTTTCTGATTTAGATGCTTGCAAATCAACTCAGGTGGTATCACGTTAATCACATTCCAAATACCACAGATTAGCTGAGCATCCAAATCTGAAAATTTAAAGGAAGCAATACGACAGCTTAGGCGTTGCATATATACAGGCGCAGCTGAAATTGTAGTGTTCGAGGACCATCAAGACTCTCAGTCAACGAATGGCCTTACAATTTGCTGTAACCAAATCCATCTTACTTAGCCAACCAACACTTGCATAGATGTATTTGGTTGGAAAATCCCTGAAGGTATTGAATTTCCGGGCCCAACTTTGATTGCCCAGATTTGATTGCTCTGCATTGAATTGGAATGGACTATTGCCTGTTAATATATATTAAATTCAAAATTGCTGGGACTTGGTAAGTGTATTTGTATCGAAGGAAAAAGGTGTTACATTCTGCGTCGCTTCCCGTCACCTTAGCGAATACTTCAACTCAAGGAAATGGAAATTGCCATCCAACATCATTGCACCGCATCACCGCAAGGAACAAATAATTCTCACGGCAAGTAGACGAGCGATGCTGTTTGGTTTAAGGACGTAACGGAACTGTATGCGTGTAGGTGCTAAGGGAATATTTTAATTTGCAAACATTATTGGTTTTATTTCCAATTCTTTAATTAAAATAGTTAAATGTACTCTATGGCCTGTTGAACCGTCTACCAAAAATCTTTTCTCCTTCATGAAAACTTACCTATTTTCCTGCTCGCGCTGTTACCGGGTTTCTCAGCATATTAATAAAAATAAATCTCTCTGTTCTTGGTCGCTCGCTGTGTATTTCATTTTACCTTCCCATTCGCTCATTTTGTTTTTTTTTTTTTTTGCTACTTGGAGCGGATTCAAAATTTCGCCATTTTGAAAGATATTTTATTTATTTCTTAGGAGACTCTTATTAATGACTATTTTAACATATCCTGAAAGTTTCATCAAAATCGTACCCCTATATCCTATAGCTGCCATAAAAACGATGGGAGAAAACGGGTCATTTTTTGCTCAATGACTCTGGTGTTTTTCAAGACAATTAATTAATTCTTGAGAAACACTGTTTTCATAGACATTACATAGACATTAGAAAATTAAAAACCACAAATCGGATTACTATATCCTATTGCTGCCATACAAAAAACGATTGAACGGCTTAAAGGCAACTGGTCTGCAAGGGTATTCTAAGCTTCGGGTACCGAGGCTAGCCTTCCTTTCTTGTTTTCTGATGTGTTTAGAGGGAAAGGGAAATTCAAATTCGCCATCGTTACGTACCGTATTCGGTTGGGCGGTGTCTGTTGGAAAACAAGAAATTCAGCTGAACAGTTAACGTAATTAACCGTAAGCCACGAATAGTTAATCCGCGCAATATTCATAAAAGTCTGTGAGTTTGAACAAGTTTCTAACTTAGCTGGCCTAAAAAGGAGAACGTTAAAACAGCTCGACATTCAGTACATGTTCATGAGCCGCACTAAATGCACTGATGAGTCAACTAGAGCATACGGCTGCTGTTTTTATATTCGAGTTAAACACAGTTAGTGGGAATTCATCAAACCATTAATATATGTCAGTGGGGCAAGTTTTCTATTGGACTGATTCTGAGGTCGTCATACATTGGCAGCTGAAGTTAAGCATCAAGCAGCGGTTCTGGTCAGATTAGTCTCGATAGTACCTTTTGAGTCTGCAGCAACGTCTTCGATGGAGATCGAAAGCGTAGTTCTCCGCCTCAACAGTGGATGGTAGGAGTAATCTAAGAATAATCATGGGCCCATATGGCAACGTGCACGTAGCGGTAGTAGGGACTAAGTCTGGGCGATTATAACGAGCAATTTATTATCTAGCTCCTTTGCCAACTAATGGGAATTAAAGTCTTCCGGCCATTCAACGCGGCCGTATTGTTATTAATTTTGAAGAAAGCCTTGTATTTCAATTTTAATGAAGTTGCTATGTATTTACACCATACAAAACAAATTGCTACCTCTTAAGCACGCTCCTGAAATGTTAACCAAACTAGCTCAGCTTTAAATTTTCTTAAAACTTTAATTATTTCTCCCTCTCTTTCGTTGTTGTCTTTCGTGTTCGCTGTCATGTATTGAAATAAACCAGGCTGGCGAAACTGATCTGAGAAAGCCAGTTTGGTTAATTAAAAAGCGCAAAATAAATATGAAAAGTTTACATTCGTTAACAACAAGGAGTTCGACTCCCCGCGACACCTTGTAAAACTTTTTTTATTTTATTTTTCAGTTTTTAAATTATGCTAATTATAAATTTTTTGTCATATTATTTCTAAATTAATTGCTACGAAACACTGCAAAATAAATATTTGCTATTTAGTCGGAGTCGTAGCTTTATAGGCCCTGACTTCGCAACGATTAATAATTTTGATTTATTGGTTTTTCGTTCTTTATGTTTCGAGCGACGCGTAAACAAAAAATGGTAAAGGGTATTTAACAGTCGGGAAACTCGACTATCATGTTCTTAATTGTCTCCTTTCTTTTTTCTTCTTTTGGTTTCTTGATTTTCTTTACTTTTAGTTTTCTTTGGTTTCTTAACGTTTTCTTCACTTTTGGTTGAATTTGGTTTCGTTTTTTCGGCGCCGTTATGCTCAACAACGTTTTTGGCCATATTGCATTTTCTACAAAGGGCGGTTACCATTTATTTATAAATTTGTGGGAATTGGAAGAGGTGGTTAGTGTATTTTTTTAATCGAAGGAGGGTATTTCATTAGTTTTATTTCAAATTCTGTAATTAAAATAGTTATATATCCCTAACTCTATGGCCTGTTGCATCGTCTACATAAAAATATTTTCCCCTCGTTCCCCTCCGTTTCTCATTCGGTTTTCACTGCTATTCTCCTCTGGCGTCCGTCGTAGCAAGGCTCTCGAAACTCTCTGCTTGCTCGTGCTTATTTCATTTTGCCCTTCTAATCAGTAATTACGTTTTCCATCTATTACCCATTCGCCAAATTTTACATTCACCTGAGCTGGAACGGATGTGTTGTGTGCTTGATATCAAAATCACCAATAAAGTTATACGCACATTAATGAAGTTTCCCCGTAGCCGATTCCATTGGAGTCTTGTATTGAAGCGTAGAGTAAATGTATGGCCAGAATTGAACTTCTGGTCAGCACTTGTGGTTATCCACCTTTGTAATCAGCTGTACTATATTTTTAAGATTCTTTTGATTTGACTTGAAGTATCGACACTCTGACTTGAAGTATCGACACTCTAAATACTCTTCCGCTCTTCAGCAATCAGACGTGAATTTATTGTTTAACAGAAGCGGAACTCCAAACAAACACATTGACCATAGAAGTTTAAATGACAATGAGACAGAACCTTAATCTGCTGTACAAATCCCAAAAGAGCTACGAAAATTAAAACCAATCCCATGTAAACATGAAAGATGTAGAAAATATACTTGTATACCGAAATAGATAATCAACCACAAAAAACAATCTCACTCACTCATTAAGGACAAGGAAACAATCTATCACATTTAAAACTGAAAGCCCTGCAAGGCTTTTGAAAACGTAAACGAAACCTTGGCAAACGACACAATCAAAATGTCCTCCATTTCTCATTAAAACTAGAATTACACGACAACAATAAACTGATTTCCAAGTCAATTTTTAACAACTAACCTAAGAACGACAAACCCACAGTGCACGAACTGTAGAAAATAAGGATACACAAAAACTATTGTAAAAAAGAGCCAATATGCGTTAAATATGCGGGAAAGCACAAATTCTTTAATATTCTTTAATAAAAATCATGCAGATGACAGGAAATACAGTATGTTTCTATGCAGACAGCTAACGCCAATGAAAGAAGACTGTGCAATATAATGCGCAAAAAACCCGTGAAAAGCCTCCGAAATTGATGGCATGCTTTTAAGACTTAATTCATAAATAACTTGTTTACGATCATGAGTCAATTTTGGTTGCATTTTTTGTTGTTGTTCGCAATGCACAGGATGATACCCTCCTGCCAACCGACCAGCCGCATAACGCTTGGCTCGATTACGAAAATAGGACCGGGCAATCAGGGAAAAAAAGAATAGATTTATGACAAAAATTGTGAATTAAAGAGTTAGGTCGTTATTTGAAGAAAAATTAAATTGATGCAATTTATTGAAGTCGGAGTATTATACTCTAAGGGTTCATAAAGGACCAAGCTTACACTACAATAATAGGCTTGAAATTAAGGGGGTATAGTTTTAGTAAATCTACAATTCCCATTAAAGTTTATACGTTATAATAAGACAGAACTATCGACCTTGTTGTAAATTAGTTTTAAGATAAATAGTGAATAAAGAATGGTTCTGCGATTAGCTAATGAGGGTTTGTTAGTAGCTACTAGACTTTACTAGCGTACAATCGGAGCTAGATGTTGGTTATCAGTTTAGGCGTCGAAGAACGACAATTAAAATATTTTTGTATCCTTGCAGAGGATATTAAAATTTTGACCAGAAGTTTGTAACACAGTGAAGGAGACATCTCTGACCCTAGGAAGTATATATATTCTTGATCAGCATCACCAGCCGAGTCGATCTCCGTCTGTCTGTCCGTCTGTCGGTTGCTATGTAAAGAAGTCCCTCAATTTTAAAGCTATCGGGCTGAAACTTTGCACAAGCCCTTCAATTTGTTGCAGGTAGTATATAAGTCGGAACGGCCGGAATCGCAACACTACATTACATAGCTGCCCTAGGAACGATTGGGAAAAGTGCCATATATTCGCCTTTTTTCAAGATAATTAATTTATTTTTAAGAAACTCTATTTACTGACTATTTTAACATTTCCTGAAAGTATCATCAAAATCGAACCACTATATCTTATGGTTGCCATAGGAACGATGTGAGAAAATGGGTCATTGAACATAACTCTGGTGTTTTTCAAGACATTTGATTCATTCTTGACAAATACAGTTTTTATAGACATTAAAGCCGTTTTAGGAAATTAAAAACCAAAAATTGGATCACTGTATCCTACAGCTGTCATACAAACGATCGAAAAGTTTTAAGACAACTGGTCTGCAAGGGTATTCTAGGCTTCGGGTACCGAAGCTAGCCTTCATTTCTTGTTTTAGCATACTCCATACTGAGGGCTTAAAATACATGATCTGTAGAGCCGATGAGCTTTTCCTTTAACTATGAGAATTCATTGTGGTAATCAACGTCATTAAGCCAAGTGTAATGACCCCTACGTTAGTGGAAAAAAGATTGATGTAAAATAAGCGTAATGGCCGTAATGCAATGGTCGAACTGTCAGGAATATGGACACCCTAGTACTTATTGCACTCAACGCTGTGTGCAAAGGCTGTGGTGATTTCCTACAGTCAGCCAACTGTCCATCAATTAAAACTGATCCCAACACCAAGAATTGTGCCAACTGTGGTGGAAGCCGCTTCAGAAGATGCTCAGTCTACAAGGACCTAACGGGTTGCTCGACCTTTTTAGTTATCTTCCATACCGTATTTGTTAACGCGTTTACAATTAACACCATGGGTACTCTTCTCCAAAGCCATTAAGTCATATTACCCTTCCGCCCTCACTGTACAAGGAGTATATATTGCAACCGCTTTTGCAAACATCCTGATTAACAACAAGCTCGGTTTTAGCTTCTCGATCGAGCCTTACGTTATGCGGCTGCGCCCCTCGATCGGTTGGGCGGGAGATGGGTTGCATCACGTGAAACGGGATTCGCGAAAAAAAGCCCTACCATACTTTGACACTCCAGCAACAAGCACCCAACAGCAACTGATGAACTATCGAATCACTTATAATAATGGACTTTATGACATTCATGCAAACATCAATGCAAGAGCTCATGCCTAACCAAAAGTGGTCAATGCAGATACTGGCATTTTAACAATTAAAATCATAATGGTTCTGATGGTTAAGGTTTTACTGGAACAACAGAATGGACCTAGTATGTGGAGATCAGATACCATACTGACAAAAACTAGGGACCCACAAGAAGACACCAAAACACAACAAAACAGCAAGGTTCAATCAATCAATTAAGAAACCGATAATAACATTAACGACATTTTTAATGCTGAATGATGGACCCTGGCAATAAGGAAATTGAACAGAGACCATGGGTAAAGGATATAATGCAAGACGGTAAAAAGCTTATCGTGATTCAAGTACAACAACTGGCATATATATTTTGAGAAACCCTACAACATACTACTTGTATGCTAACGAAATATGGAATTGTAATGGTAATTGGTGATCTCAATGCACGTGTAGGCCAATAAGAAACAGTTGTCATACAGGTAACAGTGGTAAAAGCAGTGGCATATATACTTTGAGAAACCCTACAACATACTATGCTAACGAAACATGGAATTGTAATGGTAATTGGTGATCTCAATGCACGTGTAGGCAAATAAGAAACAGTTGTGATACAGGTAACAGTGGTAAAAGCTTTTGCAAACGCAAGCAGAGAAGCAAAATATTCTACGAAGACTGTAAAGGAAAGAAATTGATCTAGCTGGGTGAAACTTTTCGTCACACAGTAATGATACTACCAAAGGACATGCAGAGAGAACACTGATGTTTTTGCGGGGATAAACCAGTACAACCTTATATTACTGCCTAATTCAAGGAAGGTGGGAGTCGTTTGTGACAGATACAACAGCACTACTAGAAATATTTTCTGACCACATGCCCCTGGAAGTAGCGATCAACCTAAAAATGTAAGGAAAGCCACCGAGTATGCATCAAAATTGGACCTTGAACTAAGCCGAATGAACATATCGTGCGTGGACGTCAACAGTCCAATCAGCTGCATAACAAGGCCAGCATCTTTTATGCAGCGCCACAGCCGAGTTTCCCGACTGTTACAGACCCTGTAAAAATTTGGTTATAAGCTAAATAAATCAAAACCAAAAAAAAAATATATATATTTACACCGAGTCCGGTCTGGGAATCGAACCCAAGATATTCGCGCTTTCAGACAAACGTCAATCGTATGTTTGACATACATATGTTATGAATGTGTGTCTTCAATATATTTATATTAAAGAAGTGGCAGCTGAAGCGGCACTTCCGACAAAAATCAACCACCGATCGCAAGCGACCGTTTGTTTGAGCAAATAAACTGATTTCATTTGGTTAGCGCCTGTAAACTTTGTGTATTTATTGTGCGCTTTCTAATTAACCAATCTTGATGAAATTTTCAGGATCGGTAGAAATCTATGCTGCAATTGCATATGCATTTTTTCAAAAATTTTAGCTTGAAAATTGTGCAGTGCAGTGCAAAAATTAAAAGGACAAAATGCAAAGGCGGTGGGCGTGGTGCCGACTAAAAAAAAAACTTCATCTGCGTCAGTATTAGGAGAATCTGCACTGGTAATATGGTTCTTCTAGCTTTTACAGTTGCTGAGATCCGTTCGTTCATCCAGACGGACAGACGGACATGGCTATATCGACTCAGCTCGTCATGCTGATCAAGAATATATATATTTTGTGGGGTCTGCCACGCCTCCTTCTGCCTGTTACATACATTTGCACAAACTTAATATACCCTTTACCCTTTGGGTACAGGGTCTAAACACTACGCTATATATGCGAAACAGGGCTGCCGCCACTTCTAACACTCACCGAATTCACTTTAAATACATAATTAATTATGTAGGAATATAGGTACCTAAGGATTGTGGCACAGCCCTACACAATAGGACGGAATGTTTTCAACGATGGCATGATGTCGCACCCGACTACGGTGCTATACTGTCAGAAGCAGGGCCTACTTCAGCACGTAGATCTAGTTGTCCACCAAAAGCTAAGAAACCCGTACAAAAAAACTACTATACGACTTTGGCCTCAAAACCTACTTCCAAGAAGTCGCCATATTTCAAATAATATTCAAAAGAGTCGAAATGTTGTACTTGAGGTGTCATCACCAGAATAGCAACAGCCAATACACATTATGCAATACTCGGGAGCAATAGGATTCGGAGCATCTGGTGGCACTGGTGGAAAGTGCCCAATTCTGCAGGAGATTTGATTAAAAAGTGGCATAACGCGTGTGACTACGGTAAAATATATGGCAACGCTAAATGGAAGAATTAGATGAGCCTTGCTGCATTTGTGAGCCATGGTTTGCAATATCGCTTATAAATCTTAAGAAAGTCCTTCTGACCCTTTAACACTATACTTTTAAGTAAATTTGTTCATTTGTAATACACGCCATGCCAATAATAGGCAAAAAAAATGAAGATCCATTCCTATAAGAAGTCCCACAGGCAGATGGGCTAGAAGCGTCTCCGAAAAAGCGAATGTTTTTGTTCCACACCATAAAATGTCTCCCCAAGCTCTGACACAACACTCAATTCGCCTCTTGAATTTCGACTAAATAAAACTGAACAAATAGTGAACGAACAACTGAAACCCGAAAAAGCTCTAGGTCATGTTGTAATCATCATATTTAAACCAAAGCCAGAAAAAGACAACACAAGCCTTATCATACAGACAAATTTGTCTTCAACCATGTATGTCCAAGATCTTTACAAAACTTCTCCTTTTGTGTATTGGCCCTCACCTCGGATTACACAATATGATTCCAATACATCAATTTGGGTTCCGCAAAAAACACGGGATCATAGAACAGGTCATTACTACAGAAATACGAACTGGTTTTGAGCACCAAGAATACAGCTCGGCAATATTTTTTGACATTGCTCTCGAATTTGATAGCGTTTTGTTGTAAAGACTTACGTAAAAAATCAAAGTAAGAAGTAACACCTTTATCTATCGAGCATGCAATAAATGCTCCCTCAAGGTATCATTATCCCATTCTCTATGTACTATTTATTTTCTGTCCGTCTGTCTGTCTGTCCGTCTGTCTGTTGCTATGTAAACTATTCCCTCAGTTTTAAAACTATCGGGCTGAAACTTATCACCGACCCTTAAATTTGTTGCAGGTCATATATAAGTCGGAGCGGCCGAAATCGGAATACTATATCACATAGCTGCCATAGGAACGATAGGAAAAAAATGTCCATCAATACGCTATTTTTCATAATTTATTTATTTTTTAGGAAACTCTATTTAATGAATATTTTAACTTATCCTGAAAGTTTCATCAAAATCGAACACCTATATTCTATAGCTGCCAAAGGAACGATGGAAGAAAATGGATCATTGAGCATAACTCTGGTGTTTTTGAAGACAATTAATTCATTCTTGAGAAATACAGTTTCCATCGACATTAAAGCCGTTTTAGAAAATTAAAAACCCAAAAAACAGATTACCATATCCTATAGCTGCCATACAAACGATTAAACGGTTTGAAAGCAACTGGTCTGCAAGGGTATTCTAAGCTTCGGGTACCGAAGCTAGCCTTCCTCTCTTGTTTCTTTATATATTTAGTTTTACAACTTTTCTTCTTGAGTCTCGCGCGCCAGTTCTTCTCCGTTTCCACTCTTTTTAGACCCTGTACCCAAAGGGTAAAGGGTATATTAAGTTATTGCAAATATATGTAACAGGCAGAAGGAGGCGTGGCGGACCCCACGAAGTATATATATTCTTGATGAGCATGACGAGCTGAGTCGATATAGCCATGTCCGTCTGTCCGTCCGTCCGTCCGTCCGTCCGTCCGGATGCACTGCCCTGTACTGCACAATTTTCAAGCTCAGATTTTGGGAAAAATATACATGCAATTGGAGCAAAGATTTATACCGATCCTGAAAATGTCATCAAGATTGGTTAAATAGAAAGCGTTTAATAAATACCCAAAGTTTACAGGCGCCAAAAACAAGCTATCTGTTTATTTGCTCAAACAAACGGTAAATCGCTTGCGTTCGGTGGTTGATTTTTCTCGGAAGTGCCGCTGCAGCTGCACTGCCACTACCTTCATATACATATGTATAAATGTGTGCCTTCAATTTATTTATACTGTATTAGCTGCTGGTTCAAAAAGTATTGGGTGGTCGAATGGCTACGACGTTTGGTTGAAAGCACGTAGATCTTGGGTTCGAATCCCAGTCCGGACTCGGTGTACAATTTATTTTTTTTTTGGTTTTGATTTATTTTGCTTATAACCAAATTTGTACAGGGTATGTAACAGTCGGGAAACTCGACTGTAACGTTCTTACTTGTTCTTAATAGTTATCATTCTTATCACGTTTATCTCCGCTTATAATTATTGTTAAATTTGGATCAGGTGGTCTGTTAAATATAGGGCTGCCAATCCTACATTAAGCTATTCTGACAACTCATTCGTCGCAAATTATGATGACCACAATTTCAAATACTTTGCGACAGTTTGTCTAATTTGGACCTTTGCCATCTCCTACCTTTTCGACGAGATATCAATCACATCTTAACTTGCAGGTAACGCCGTAGGGTCACAAAACTTCAACCCGCCACCAAACTGCGTTCTTTTTATCGCATCTTAATCTTCAATCTTATAATCTAATTCTAGCTTCCTTGACTTGTTGTTGACTTGCAACTTTCGTCCTGAATCTGGTTTCTATACATATCATATATCTCTCTACGAATCTTCTGATAGGTTCTACCTGACCATTGCTATGGGCACTCCTGTGGGCACTAACAAGTATTTGTATTCTTGCAGTATTCATCAAAAACGTTGGCTGTAAATGCTGATCCTTGACCTGTTATTAAACGGTATGGACTACCAAAAATTTCAGACTACTTTTGCAATCTGTCTACAATCTCGTCAGCGCCAAAACTTTTTGTGGGATAAAGCCACGCAAATTTAGAGGAAGCGTCGACCGCAACCACGTTGTTTCTTTTTTTTTTTGCAAATCCATGGGACCAATGTGGTCAATGAGATATGTCTGTAGAGTTTCGTCGGACCTTTTATTGCGTTTAAATATCCCTATTTCTTCCCATCCTAGCCTTCGCCAATTATACCTTTACTCTACGCAGCACTTCACGATAGCTTTAACATTATTTTCTAACTCTGGTACAAACGAAAACGTTCTTGTCGGGGAGCTGTGCTGAGTATTTCGTAAAACATTTGGGGTCTTTACAGGATTCTGGTGGAATCACGTGCCGTAAGTATTTGCTTGAAAAACCTCAACAATATCCACTCATCAAAACGTTGAGCCGGCTAGATTCGATATCCGATCCAATCTTGAGGCAACAAGCAATGTACTCGGCTTAAAGCGTCGACGTGTTTGATCCTAAGCACCGCTCGAGAAGCTTAATTGTGTACTCAAAATCTTGTAAGAACATTGCCCAATGATCAAAACAAAATTTTACCGCATAGTCATGGCAATAGCATTGCAGTCAGTGACAATCTAAATCTTTTTCCTTACCAAGTAAATTCTTCACTTCACTGAACTATAGCGGGTACTTCTAGCTCATGAAATTCATATTAGGCCAAGGTCTGTTGTCTTACGGCTCATTAACTCTACTGGATAAAATTCATGATCGTTTTAATCCTTTTAAAGAAGGAATGTTCCGTACCCATACATGCTTGTGGCATAATGGACTTCTGTAGCACTCTTGATCAAATAACTTCAGCATAGGTGAACTGGATAGGAAAACTTTTAATTGATTAAACGATTGTAACTCTTCTTCATCCATCTTAAAAGAGGTGTTTTTCCTCAGTTAATTTGAAAATTGTCTGGTGATTGCGAAATATTTTACAAATCGTCGAAAGTAGATATCGCTGTACTCCATTTTATTCTGGTGGAAAGTTTTCTACAGCACACGTTTTCTATACTGACGGTTGAATAGTTATAATTTTTACTATATATCCCAGAAATTGGACGCTCTTCTGTAAAACCTTTTTCATTTTATGCGCAGACCTGAACGCTTTGAAAAACTTAGAACAACCCTTCCTGTTCATCTTCTGCGTACCGTCTTCTATCCATGATTTGAGAACCCAATATGGGTGACAAGAGAGGTATATTTACGAGAACCTTTCTGCGCGGATACGTAGAAGAATAGGTTTGCCAAGTCCAGTGCTTGTGTAAAACATCATCGATCAAAGCCATGGTGATATGATTGCGACTAATCTTTTGGTTAAATTTACAGTAGTCACAACAGAGTCTTTTAGTGAAATTTTTTTAAGCCACCAGAACAGTAAGTGAAACAAATTTGGAAACACTTTGACAAATGATTCATTTCTTTGTCACTCTCCTTGAAGCACCTAGGTCTTTCATAGAATGGGACTCCGTCTGAGTAGTATTTTTATTTCTACCGGACTTGATTCAGACTTAATTGGTTTGCAGTTTTTAACTAAACCTACAACTAACTTAGTAAAAGCGGAGGGCAGTCTTGCCTGTCGCCAGTGAGCTAATGTGGTAAGTTATGTGCTAGTGGGGATGTCCGATGTGTAAAGAAGATGTAGGGTTGGACCAAATACACTTCTTTGACGGTCTCCAGGCATAATTGTGTGTTCGTAGGACATGGCGGTGTTGCATCTTACAGCTAATACTATTTCGTATAAGTATGATCTTAGGAGATTGTGCATGTTGGTTGGAAGCATAGTTTTGATTTTGCAGCTCGAATACAGGTCGTATTTTGGATGTCATACGATTTACCTACTCCATGTTCCATGTTCTGCACGAAACCCGAATTGGTGAGCTGAAATTTTATTATGAAGTTGCAAGTAAGAATTGATATACATCGATGTGATGTTGCTGAAGCAACAATTTAAAATTATTGAAACATATTAACAACTGTCAGTTTTACTGACAGTGAACTTGAACCCGACCAAAAAATGCCAATAAAACCAGGGTCGAAACCAGCAACCTTTATACATTCAAGAATAAAACAGCTCGAACCTGATAAAAACAAGTAAGAACGTTACAGTCGAGTTTCCCGACTGTTACAGACCCTGTACAAATTTGGTTTTAGGCAAAATAAAAAAAAACCAACAAAAAAATATATGTATATTCCACCGAGTCCGGTCTGGGATTCGAACCCAAAATCTTCGCGTTTTAAGTCGAACGTCGTAACCATTCGATAAACCCAAACTTTTTGAATCGACAGCTAATACAGTATAAATATATTGAAGACGCACATTCATACATATATACACATTCGTATGTATGTATATGAAGGTAGTGGCAGCGCAGCTACAGCGGCACTTTCGAGGAAAATCAACCACCGAACGCAAGCGATTTACCGTTTGTTTGCGCAAATAAACAGATTTTTTGTGTTTAGCGCCTGTAAACTTTAGGTATTTATTGTGCGCTTTCTAATTAACCAATCTTGATGAAATTTTCAGGATCGGTAGAAATTTATGCTCCAAATGCATGGGTATTTTTAAAAAAATTTTAGCTTGAAAATTGTGCAGTGCAGGGCAGTGCAAAAATTCAAATACAAATTGCGGAGGCGGTGGGCGTGGCACCGACTTAAAAAAATAAACTCTAATTTACTCAGTATTAGAAGAATCTACACTGGTAATACGGTTCCTCTAGCTCTTACAGTTGCTGAGATCCGTGTGTTCATCCGGACGGACGGACGGACGGACGGACAGACGGACAGACGGACAGACGGACAGACGGACATGGCTATATCAACTCAGCTCGTCATGCTGATCAAGAATATATATACTTTGTGGGGTCTGCCACGCCTCCTTCTGCCTGTTACATACATTTGCACAAACTTAATATACCCTTTACCCTTTGGGTACAGGGTCTAAAAACTAGCCAATGCGGTTGGCAGAAACACCTATTATTTAGTATTAGTATAAAATGGGAACATAAACGAAACGAAACTTTAGGTTGCTAACGTAGACAACTACCGTAAAGTTACAAAGATACTAGATAATGAGTCCGTCATCTATTATACCCACCAGCTGAAAAGCAGCAAAGGGCTTCAGGTGGTACAAGGGAATCGATTCAACTGTTCGAGTGCATGAAGTGTCGAAGCTCAAAAGCAAAAAGGCTTTTAAGTAAAGGCAACGATAAACATAATAAACAGGCAAACAGCTCCAAAAAGGTTTGTTTTGTATACAAGTTGAGATGGCACCTGATAGCAAGTCATGAAAGAAAAAATAATGAAAAAATAATAAATTTTCATTTACTCACGAAATTCTTTAAGGCTTGATACAAGCAATTTTTGTTTTTCTCCGCGTCTGGTATACCCTCTACGATACATTCTATAATGCTTTCCTCATCCAACTTGGCCTGATTTGCCAGTGCGGTCATGATGTAGAAGTATTCAGTCAAGCTCTCTTCATATTTTTTAGCACCTGGCACTCATCTAGCACTCATTCTTCAACGCTTCTTTTAACGCTTCCCAATCGTTTGCAGGCTGACTATAGATTTTCAGCTCAATTTACTAACCACCGACCATAAATAAATTTTTGAAGATCAGTCCACTCAACTGTAATAGAATTAAGCTTAAAATCTGCAAGACATTCATTAACACCTGGAGAACCACTACCAGTATCTACTGAAAGCGAATCCTCAATGTCACGCATTGTGAACGCCATGGTTAAGAGTTGAATATTTGATGAAGTCGACCATACCTTAATTGTATCTTCATACGAGGAGTGTAAATAAAATAATGAGACTGACCTTTTTTCAATTTTTTTTTCAAAGAATATTATAATGCAATACTGTCTCCTTCAAAATAGGTTCCTTGAGAAGCCACACAGTGCTGGAGACTATTCCTCCAATTATCAATGCATTGCTGGAACTCCGATACTGGAATAGCCTTCAGCTGGTCGGTTACAGCTTTTCGAATGTTCGCAAGTGTCCCAAAATGAGTTCCCTTGAGGTGATTTTTAAATCTCGGGAAGAGAAAAAAGTCACAGGGACTCAAGTCTGGTAAATAAGGAGGCTGAGGAGTTACAGAAATGTTTTTACTGTCTAAAAACTGCATTGTTGAGTTTGCTGTGTGACAAGCTGCACACCGTAGCTCGAAACTAATGCCACATTCTTAGAACGCACAAGACAAAACTGTTTCACGAAAACTAACGCTACAGACAAACATATGACTGTAGGACCTTCAAACTCATACTGGAGTTGTATAACATGTGCAGCTGACGGTGTTTAAAGCCGCGCTCGGAAGCGAGGTTACCAGTCTCATTACTTTATTTACACACCTCGTACACTGACTCTCCTCGACGTCCTATCATACAAATACTTGTATAGTACAAATACACTCACATATATACATATGTTTGTGTATAAAAGTAGTGCGTTCTCAGCGGCCACTCTCTAGTTAAGTCAACTTGAACAATTTAATTTTTCGGTGTTTCTTAACAAAAAATAAAAAATACTACAAAAAAGAACTCAAAAACTTTCATAATTTAAAAAAGAGGAGAAAAATAAAATACAAGCTCAGACCTTTGTACCAAATTATGAGAAATCTACCCTCTGATCGCGTTCAAACCATTCGTCTGTTTGATGTAAGCAGAGTTTGATGTAGCTTTGTATGCTTCAACTCTAAAACAGTGCCCTTGGAGCTTGTTGATGATTTGACTACTGATACTTTTATTATGTGTTAATCCACGTTTATTGGGCATCCCACCAGTTTATTGCGAAAGCGCAACCAACATTGTGGGTGCTGCGCGAAAGCAAAAAAGCAGAAAGGATGCACTTACGAAGTATGCGGCCGAAAAAATAAATATGAACACCAAGCCCAACAACGAAGAGCTGACAACGCCGGCGCATCTTCTGCTTGGCACCACGATAGACGTCACAAAATTAAAGAGTAGACAGAGAGAAGGATCAGCAGGTAAAATACAAATCAAAATAAGAAATTTTTGTTAAGCAGTATCTAATGAAGAGCTAAAGTTTTAATGCTCTAATTATGCCCACCGTGCCTGAGAACACTCATTAACCCTACCCCAATATTCATATTAAGGTTTAATATAATAATAATTCACAAAGATATATTAGTTGTAAGTACTTAAATTGCGTAAAATACAAGGTAAATAAATATGGGAAATATTTAACCATTATTGGTTTCATAAAATATTTAACTATTTATCTAAAGGAAAGAGCCAGAAATACGGAACGAATAGATATAAGTGGCTGTATATATAAGTAAATATAATTATCAATTAGGTTTATGCTAATCGAAATGCTTAGCTGCTGGGATTGTGCTGTTGTTAATTTAACCTTCAAAATATATATGTAAGTACATACCTATCACAACTCGTAAAGCCCATCGATGCCAGCAGGCTTGTTGACGTTGATTTTGCTAAAGGTGAAATGTTATGGATAAATGTGTAAATACATTGGCAGGTCAAAAGGGTTAGCAGCACAACTGACGATACTAAATTATTTCTTTGACTCAACCTCGCAGCAGCGCACAGAATAAAAAGGGGTCACGTGTTGGTAACATGCCTACATAACTTGGGTGAAGTTTATTTCACAAAATAATTCCACAAAATGATTTATGGCAAAAATATTTATATGTGCGCCCTTTTTCGCAATAGACAAAACGTTTTAAGTTCGTCACTTTATGGGATATGGCTCTGTCGCCAAATATGACTTGGATTACGCTAAGATAAATTGTCACACGTGTCTTAGCACATTTAAGTTGGGCTCTGTGCTTAATTACACATGCGCACGTGACGAGGGTCAAAATCAAATAGATATGTGAAGCTTGAAACAATAATGCTTAAAAGCTTAGGCAGATGACTTCTGATCGTTTCATGTGTGACTGACCGTTCTATACGAAAGCTTAGGTTCAATACGAAATTAATTGTAATAGTGTCCCCATAAAGTATTTATGGTCGATCTAGCCATATTCGCCTATCCACCTATCTTTCTGTCAGTATGTCTGTTTCTCTCTCAGTTTTGGATCTATCGGCCTGTAACTCTGCACCAACCTTAATTGCAGGTAGTATGTACAAAATACTGCAGCTAAAAATCGGAGCACTATGTTATAAAGCTGCCATACAAACTAAAGAAGGGTTTGCAGGCAACTAGTCTGTAAGGGTGTTTTAATCTTCGGACCACGAAGAAAGCCTTCCTTTGTTGTATTGTAATATTATTTCTATATTTTTGGTTTGTCAAGTTAACTTTTCTACGCACTAAAGGGTAAAGGGTATATTAAGTTTGTGCAAATGTATGTAACAGGCAGAAGGAGGCGTGGCAGACCCTACAAAGTATATATATTCTTGATCAGCATGACGAGCTGAGTCGATATAGCCATGTCCGTCTGTCCGTCCGGATGAACACACGGATCTCAGCAACTGTAAGAGCTAGAAGAACCGTATTACCAGTGTAGCCTCTCCTAATACTGAGTAAATTAGAGTTTATTTTTTTAATTTGGTGCCAAGCCCACCGCCCCCGCAATTTGTATTTGAATTTTTGCACTGCCCTGCACTGCACAATTTTCAAGCTAATTTTTTTTTAAAATACACATGCAATTGGAGCATAGATTTCTACCGATCCTGAAAATTTCATCAAGTGCCGCTGCAGCTGCGCTGCCACTACCTTCATATACATATGTATGAATGTGCGACTTCAATATATTTATACTGTATTAGCTGTCGGTTCAAAAAGTTTGGGTTTGTCGAATGGTTACGACGTTCGACTTAAAACGCGAAGATCTTGGGTTCGAATCCCAGACCGGACTCGGTGTGAATATATATATATATATTTTTTGCTTATAACCAAATTTGTACAGGGTCTGTAACAGTCGGGAAACTCGACTGTAACGTTCTTACTTGTTAATATTATTGCTTTGTTTATTAATGCATTTATTTAATTATTAATAATAAGTGTTAGGAAGAACCATTTCAAATTTTCTGAAAAACCACCTCCGCCTAAAATATTGTAAATAATTAAGGGTCGTTCTTGGGATGACCGTTATCCCTTCGCTCTTTACAACCTGCTGACAAGGTCAACCAGACCCTTCGATCCTTTTTTTTTCTATCCTTTTATAATGCTATGAGAGTCCTAGGATTTCTTTGGGTGATACGCGCACTAATTTTTCTTATCATTAAATAACTTATTTATGCAATATAAATTGAAGCCCTTTTCTATTGCTGCTTTCCTATTTAATAGCTACTAAGATTGCTTCGGGGCCCCAAGCTTAAAATAATAATAAAACAAGAAAGGAAGGCTAGCTTCGGGTACCGAATACCCTTGCAGACCAGTCGCCTTTAAACTGTTCGATCGATTGTATGGCAGCTTTAGGATATAGTGATCCGATCTTTGGTTTTTAAATTACTAAAAAGGCTTTAATGTCTATAAAAACTGTTTTTCTCAAGAATGAATTAATTGTCTTGAAAAACACCAGAGTTATGCTCAATGACCCATTTTCACCCATCGTTCCTATGGCAGCTATAGGATATAGTGGTCCGATTTTGATGAAACTTTTAGGATATGTTAAAATTGCTATTAAATAGAGTTTACCAAGAAATAATTAAAATAACTTAAAAAATGGCGAAATTTTGGCATTTTTCCCAATCGTCCCTATGGCAGCTATGTGATGTAGTATTCCGATTCCGGCTTATATACTACCTGCAACACATTGAAGGGTTGGTGCAAAGTTTCAGCCCGATAGCTTTAAAACTAAGAGACTAGTTTGCGTAGAAACAGACAGACGGACATGGCTAAATCGACTCGGCTGGTGATGCTGATCAAAAATATATATACTTTATAGGGCCGGAAATGTCTCCTTCACTGCGTTACAAGCTTCTGGTCAAAATTATAATACCCTCTGCAAGGGTATAAAAATAGAATACTTTCAGCAAGGGTTTAAAATTAATAGATGCTAAATTATCAACCAAAAATATGAATTACCTTGGTAAAGCCAATCTGGTACACCATTATAGATTCTGTTTTCATATCCGGTTGAGGTTATTCTTGTGTCGTCTTCCGTTAATGGGGATTGTCGGATAAATATATCGTTGTCTACCACAAATACAATTGCGGTCGTATTTCCAAGCCAAGCTGCATATTGAAGACGTGTTCTTTGAATTTTTAAAGAGTCTTTCAATTTAACGGGCATATGGTGATCATTTTCTACATCATATATTGTGTAAAAGGCTGTAAAAGACTTCTGAAAAGTCTATGTCAAGGTAATTTATTATATATATTATAATTATATTGGGAAATTGTTTAAGTGCGCTTACTTTTTTTACATTATGCTTAAATAGAACATATTTAAGATCGTGAGAGCATAAATATCCACGTACATTTAATTGACGAAGGGTGTGATTTGTTACTAGAACGTTAATTAAATTGGTAGTGGTATCCAAGACTGCCAACCCTCCATCATCTGATTGAAACACATACTTTTGAGTAGTTACCCAAGAAGGAGGTAATCTTGTTGGCATTAAATCTCCCTGTAAGTATTCATCTAAAATCATTCTGCGGCCAGACCAATATAAGAGTTCATCAACATATCTGCAAATGTATTTTAAATTATTTTATTATATACAATGCTAACATAAATGTTTACCCCAATAAATATATAGCTGTAATTATACCAGCTATTACAAAACTGATAACGAGTAACGAAAAGATTATACTTCTCCAGTTGTGACCTTCTTCGAGATCTAGATCTTGGTCTTTTTGTTTAGGGTCTTGCACCTGTAAGGTTTCGTCTGGTGGTAATCTCCAAGAACCTCCTCCCCCTCCTCCTCCTCCGCGATCTGATGTCAAATTAGCGTGCATTTCTTTATCAGCAAGATAAACACTATCTGCAATAAAGCCCATTAATTAATATAAGTAAAGATATCTAATAATTGTATTTATATAAATCTTTATGCTAAAAATGTTTCGTTGATCACTACACACTATTATAAATACATGAGTGTACTAACGTATTTATAAACAAGTAAGAACATTACAGGCGAGTTTCTCTACCTTTAAATACACTGAACCAATTTTATTATAAACAAACAAAAAAAAAATTTTAAAAACTCAACCAGCTTGGGGATCGAACCATGTTGTGAGCCAGATATCCTAACGATGTCACGACCATATATATTTCGAGAGAAATAGCTAATACACTATAAATATTTGGAATGCGCAAATTCATATGAATATGAATTCTCTAAAAAAGTAAACTTGAACAACCCGATTTTACAGTGTTTCGTCACAAATAATATAGAAATAATTGTACAATTAATAATTAGAATAACTTAAAATAAAATTATAGATAACAACAAAATAGAAATACAAATTGAAGGGGCGGTGGGGGTCGCACCGATAAAAAAATAAACTTAATCTGCGTCCGAATTAGGAGAATCTATACTGGTAATACGGTTCCTGTAGCTATTACAGTTTCTGAGATCCGTGTGTTCATCCAGACGGACAGACGGACATGGCTATATCGACTCAGCTCGTCATGCTGATCAAGAATATGTACACTTTGTGGGGTCTGCCACACCTCCTTCTGTCTGTTACATACATTTGTACAAACTTAATATACCCTTTACCCTTTGGGTACAGGGTCTAAAACAAAGAGAAATTTTACTGTCGGGCTTACCCAACTTTAGTATAGCTGTCCCCATCGGAAATAGAACCAAAATTAAATAGAAAGCAATATAATAAAAAATAAATAGTAATATTATAAAGAATGGTTTCCACAAAGTATATGTACGTATAAATATAAAACAAGAAATGAAGGCTAGCTTCCGTACCCGAAGCTTAGCATACCCTTGCAGACCAGTAGCCTTCAAGCCGTTCGATCGTTATTTGTATGGCAGCTTTAGGATATAGTGATCCGATTTTTCGGTTTTAATTTTTTTAAACGGCTTTAATGTCTATGGAAACTGTTTTTCAAGAATAAATTAATTGTCTTGAAAAACACCAGAGTTTTACTCAATGACCCATTTTCTCCCATCGTTCCTATGGCAGCTATAGGATATAGTGGTCCGATTTTAATTAAAAATTATCATTAAAAAGAAATAAATGAAGTATCTTAAAAAATAGCGAATTTATGGCACTTTTTCCCAATCGTTTATATGACAGCTATGTGATGTAGTGTTCCGATCCGATACCTGCAACAGATTGAAGGGTCAGTGCAAAGTTTTAGTTCGAGAGACTAGTTTACATAACAACCTACAGACGGACAGACAGACGGACATGGTTAGATCGACTCGGCTGGTGATGCTGATCAAGAATATATATATTTTATAGGGTCGGAGACGTCTTCTTCACTGCGTTACAAACTTCTGGTCAAAATTATACTACCTTCTGCAAGGGTATAAAAATAATATTCTCTTTTGCATTTCCTGGGACGTTTCCGACGTTACAAATCGATGCAAGCTCCGCCAATGACTAATGCTATCCGAGTGCTTCTAAATTAGCTTTGAAGCAATGTACGTTAACAAAAGGTTTTTTCACATATGTCTGTTGTCTGATTGGTACAAAATGGTCGAATTTTCAAAGGATATTAAAAAATACGCGTATTATTATAATAGTTTCTACCATGTATCCCGTGGATGCCATTAATCTTGAGATTTGCAGAGCGAAAGTGCGCGTGATGAACAAATTCATATCCTTAATCTGCACACATACATAAGGAGTCTGAATCTAAAAATGTTGTACAAACAGACAGACGGACTGACAGACGGGTGTATATCTATTTCTTTTGACGCCCTGATCATAATTTAGGTAATGTTGTCTACAATTACCGCATACCCGTCACCAAATGAAAAATAAAGAAAAGAGGAAGGCTAACACAGTCGTGGTGCTTCTGTGCGTAATGTCAAAACTCTTGCAAACAAATCTCCAGAACTGGCAGTAGCTTATAAAACCACAGTCAAGCGCAAATAAGATACTATGGGCATCGTCAGCAGATCGATGACAGCGTGCATGCTCCTGGCAACTTTTATGCATTATAAAGTCGAGAAGAGAGTCGTTGGCTCTAGTTACTGTTTATGTGTAAATACTATTACAAATAATCGCGCTTGTGTTTTGTTTTTTTCTGCGAAGTAAGTGGAACCAATTCAAAGGACCCCTTTGCGGCGGAAGTACCATCTACCTAGGCCCGTACTTAGATTTAGGTTACTGAAGTCTTAGCGGATGAGCTGGAGGATCGCTTTGTTCTTTTTGACTTTGCGAACAATCAAGAAGTAACGAACACTATTCGCGGAATAGTCCCTCATTGCAAGTCAAAAATGCTAAAGAGTAAAAGTAAGAACATTACAGTGTAGTTCACGAACTGTTAAATTGTTTTTTTGTTATATGCGCCGCTCCTAACACACACTTTTAAAAGAACAGCAACTCGTAGACATTTGAACTTTTGCACAACCAAATACATTTTTTAATGGTAAAAGGGTATATAAAGTTTGTGCAAATGTATATAATATGCAGAAGGAGCCGTGGCAAGTCCCACAAAATATTTTTATTCTTAATCAGCTAAGTCGATATAGCCATGTTCGTCTGTGCGGCCGAGTGAGCAAACGGATCTCAGGAACTCAGATGGAAGAACTATATTACCAGTGCAGATTCTCCTAATGCTGACGCAGACGAAGTTTCCTTTTTCTTTATCGGTGCCACGCCCACCGCCCCCTTAATTTGTGTTTTTACGTTTTTATGTTTTAACTACACAAATTT
Source organism: Drosophila setifemur (assembly GCA_021224005.1). Lineage (NCBI taxonomy): Eukaryota > Metazoa > Arthropoda > Insecta > Diptera > Drosophilidae > Drosophila > Drosophila setifemur. The sequence goes on from JAJJHY010001767.1 coordinate 328,506, forward strand.
TAAGCTAGGTTGGACTTTTACACACGCAATCGAAACACACTATGCGCAATAGAAATATGCGAGGTATGGTGTACAACCGCAAGCAACAAGCTATAGGATTTAGTTATGCGATTTTAATGAGACTTTTAGAATAGGATAAAATAGTTATTAAATAGTGATTTATCAGTAATCCATAAATGTTCTTAAAATATGGAAATTTGTGACCTTTCCCAATCGATCCTTTTGGCAACTATGTGATGTAGTGTTCCGAATTCGACCGTTCCGACTTATATACTACCTGCAAAAATGAAAATGTTGGTGCAGTTTCAGGGCGATAGCTCGAAAACTGAGAGAGAAACGGACAGACTGATATTACAGATTGATTGACGGATATGGCTAGATCCATTTGGCTGGTGATGCTGGTCAAGAACTATAATATATATAATATATAATATGTACACAAGGGTATAATTAAAAACGTTAATAACAAAAAAAGTCTTATAAGCGGAAAGCACTTAAAACATCTACTATTCAGTCTACTTCCAATCCAGTTAACGATTTTCGAAAAAGTCCTTGTTTACAGATTACAGCCAATCTTAAAAGAGCACCTTATCCCGGACCGTCAATTCCGATTTTGACAGAAATACTTAACTATTCAACAAGTTCACAGATTGACAAACGAAAAGGACGACATGAAAACTAAAGTGGGAAAAACACTGGAAAGCAAGCGCATTACAGCAAAAATTAAAATTCAACCAATTAATATGGCCGCTGGTCCGGCAATCTAAATTATCACCGCTAAATAAATTAATAAGATAATCACACCCCTTTGGACTTACTGTGTTAAGCTATGGGAAACCGCGACCAAGACAACCATAAAAATGACTGCATTTGTTGTATACTTCCGTCATATGATTTGATTTGACACGGACTGAAGAAAAAAAAAACATTTTCACGTATTATAGTAAAAATATTTTTTATCGCCTTCAAAATAGGCTCATTTTAAGATAATACAAGCATGCCAATGCTTAATAAAATTTTCTATACACTTGTTATAATCCTCGGCTGGGATGGCTTGTAATGACTTCAATGGACTCATGGCGCGTGTCCGAAATCGGATTTTTCAGCTTCTTAAACCGAACAAATTCACAGGGAACCAAATTTAGCGAATACGGTGGCTGAGCGAAGACTTTCATTTCCTTAAGTATTTCTTTTGCGACCTCCACTCGACGTCGCAAAAGATTCAGTCCTTTTGGTACGAGTCTAGCGTTGACACGCTTCATACCTAAAACATTAACCAATATATGGAGTCGATACATAAGGGATGGGGAGATTTCCAAGCACTGTTTTATCAACTTTTCGATGTTATCGTCATTAACAGAAGTAAATGAATGACTTGCATGAGGCAAGTTTTCGATGACTTCACTACCTTCACTGAATACCTTGTGAAACTTAAATACTTGTGTCCGTGACAAAGTTTTTGGGTTCGTAAGCAAACAGCTGACAAATATGTTACACTAATAGACATATGGAGATCTAAATGTACCAATCTAGGGAAAAATTCTTTATTGATTAGGTTCGCGCGCACATTTTAAATGGACCAGTCAAGCCACGTACGCGTATTTGAGCCTATGTTCGGTTCTGAAGATAATAATTGTAAAAGCTTTGCAGAAAAAATCCGAACCATCGGATTTTTACAAAACATTTCTGAAGCGAGTTTCGGTTATGCAGATAAAATTTGTTAAATAGTAATCTTAAGCTCAACTTACATCAATAAAGATCCAAGAAAGAAATATTCAAATTTTAATGAATTTAATTTTTTTCCAATCGGAAAAAAACATGAAAGACCGGTTGCCTTCAAACCCTTCTATAGTTTTTATAGCAGCTAATTTTTAGATTTTAATATAGTATTCCGATTTTGGGTTTTTTATTTTCTAATTTGACTTCAATGTAAATTAAGTATATTTTCCAAGATTGAATTATTTATAACTTCTAACCCCTCAAGAGAAACTTCTAACCCCTCAATTGCAACACCTATGCAGCTCTTTTATTTCTCCATGCCAACATGGATTTATGAAACGTCGCTCGACGACAACTAATCTTTTGGAGCTCTCATCTTTTGTTATCGAGGGCTTCCAGTCAAATTTTAAAACGGACGTCATTTACACAGACTTCAGTAAAGCATTCGACTCCGTTAATCACTCTCTTCTTTTAAAAAAGCTTGACAAAATGGGCTTCCCTGTATGCTTACTAAAATTGATCAGCAGTTACTTGAGTAATAGAACTCAAAGGGTTCTTTTCAAGAGCTCACTTTCTGGTGAAATCCATGTCACCTCGGGCGTCCCTCAAGGTAGCCACCTTGGTCCTCTGCTGTTCACACTCTTCATTAACGACCTTCCATCGGTCGTGCTTAATGCTCGCGTACTAATGTACGCGGACGATGTCAAGCTTTGTATACAATATAATGATCCCTCTCGTCAATCGGTATTACAGGCCAATCTTAACAACTTACAGGCATGGTGTGTAATAAATTCTCTAAAATTAAACGGCTCTAAGTGCAAACTAATGACATTTTACCGTAAAGAGCCTCAGTTTGCTGCTTACTCTCTAGATGGAGTCTTTCTTGATAGAATCACGCGTGTTGATGATCTTGGTGTCATACTTGATTCCAAATTAAAATTTACTGACCACATTTCATGCATGGTAAATAAGGCCATGGGTGTGTTAGGCTTTATAAAAAGGTGGTCAAAAGAATTTAATGACCCCTACGTGACTAAGACTTTGTACATCTCGCTTGTCCGGCCAATTCTTGAGTACGGATCATGTGTCTGGAGTCCTTAGTATGGAGTTCACCAAGACAAAATTGAATCCGTGCAAAAAAGATTCCTTATCTTCGCGCTTAGAGGCCTCAACTGGGAACCAAACTTTCAACTTCCCTCTTACTCTAGTAGACTGATGCTTGTAAATCTACCTACACTTACTAATCGTAGAACCATGCTTGGTGTAGTTTTCATCCTCAATCTAATACACAATGAAGTTGATAGTTCTGCCTTGTTAGAACGCATCAACTTTAATGTGCCCCGTAGACTTACAAGAAATTTTATCCCACTAGCTTTAAACCATAGTAGTTTGAATTATGTCCTGCATGAGCCCTTTAGAGTACTTTGCTCAGACTATAACGTAGTGCACCAACTAACGTCCGATTTTTCTTCTATTAACGACCTTATGCATATTAAGTCCCTAATTCTTACCTACCTTACTCACCACAATTCTATGTAGTTTTCCTCGAAATCTTTCAAATATTTTCCCTGCATGCTCGGTCCTATCTTCGCGACCGAGCCGTACGTTATGCGGCTGCGCCCCTCGGTCGGTTGGGCGGGAGGTGGGTTGCATCACGTGCAACGGGATTCGCAAAAAAAAAAAATATATATATATATATTAATAAACACCATAGTTATGGTCAATAACCCATTTTCTGCCATCGTTTTCTAACTTGGCTTTAATGTATATGATAATGTATAATGTATGTATCGGCAAGGTAAGCTATATATGGCAGCTACTATTTACAAGTATGGCAGCTACTATATATGGCAGCTATAGGATATAGTGGTCCGATTTTTATAATACTTTCAGGATATGTTAAAATAGTTATTAAATATTGTTTTCCAAAGAATAAATTAATTATCTTTAAAAATTTCGACACATTTTCCCAATCGTTCCAATGGCAGCTTTGCGAAGTAGTTTTGCGATTACGGCTGTTCCGACTGGTAGTATATACTACCTGCAACAGAAAGACCGGTCGGTGCAAATTTCAGTTCGATAGCTTTAAAACTGAGGGACTATTTTATATATATCCGACAGACGGACATAGCTAGATCGATTCGACTGGCGATGCTGATATATATATAATATATAATAATATATAATAAATATATATCATATAAAATATATAATCTTTATAGGGTCGGAGATGTTTTCTTCACTGCGTTGCAAACTTCTAGTCAAAATTATAATACCCTATGCAAGGGTATAAAAACAAAACCTTGTTAAGCCCTCCATATTGATTACCGTGTTTACCTTTGTCAACTGCATTGAGTTTATACTCAATCCAACTGTATCCAACAACTGATGAAGGCAGGTCAATAAAAACACGCCTAAGATGAGGTGAGCTGATAACCATACAAAGTCAAGGAATTATCAGCTGGACCATTTTGAGGGAAGCCTTGTACGTCTACGGGGCACATTAAAGTTGATGCGTTCTAACAAGGCAGAACTATCAACCTCATTGTGTATTAGTTTGAGGATGAAAACTACACCAAGCATAATTCTACGATTAGTAAGTGTGGGTAGGTTTAGAAGCATCAGTCTACTAGAGTAGGAGGGAAGTTGAAAGTTTGGTTCCCAGTTTAGGCCTCTAAGCGCGAAAATAAGAAATCTTTTTTGCACGGATTCAATTTTATCTTGGTGAAAAAAGGAAAGGATTAAAAGAAGGTTCAAAGAAGAAAATTTTTTAATTCCACGTATCCCTATAATTCCAACGGAATTGACGTTCGATTTTAAGCGACTACAGTTTCATGAGTGCCTGGCTGTTGCAATGACCATAAATTAATCGCAAGGTCAATCATACGAAGTTTGCTGAACTTGGAATTATCGCATGTAATCAATCGATATATGTAAATTGCAAGCATGTCGGAATATCGTCGCCTTAATTTATATTTGCCTTACAAAATGAAAAAAAAAATAGTTTACCAAGTCTAAATAATTTAAAAGATTTTCAGTGAATAGGTATTTTATTTTTTGTCTCAGTTAAAATAACTGATAAACTTAAAATAGACGTATGTTTGGCGGTCAATAGGATTGGCAACGTCAGTTTGATCAGAATAGATTCAGATCAATGGATGTACCACTGACATAAACTAAGTATATAGCAGGACAGAACTTTCATGCGTCTATGGAAAAAATCAAACCATCGAACTAGTGGACAGATTAAAATGAATGTAGAAGAGACAAAAATCATTAAATAATTCATGGAGTCCTGGTCTGCACATGAATCCGACTACCAACTCTACCAACAAGAATTGGCAAAGCAAAAACAGTTGATTGATGGAGTGACTAAAATTAAGAACTGCGAAGAACTAGCCTTGGAGGTAAGCAATACACAGAAATATATTCAAACAAATCAAACTTAAATGCCTGATAGACACAGGATCATTAATAAACATGACCAAATCTATAATTGTCTCGAATATCTCGATGATATTATATTATTCTCGGCCTTATTGAAGGAACACATAGATTCACTTGGACGAGTGTTTCCCGCGATGCCGGCGGCAAATATGAAGGTGCAGTTTGGCATCTGTGAGCTTATCAGACGATACCGAAAGCAATAGTAAATATCCCATACATACTAAGCAAAAATACATTTGGGCACTTCTGGGATTGACGGGATACTACAGAAAGTTTATAATAGGATTTTCAGACATAACTAAACCAATGACACTTCGATTATATTGATGACTTTAATAACAATGACCCCATATTAAAACAAGTAAGAACATTGACATTTTTGGAGCTCAATCTATGATTTCACCAAGCGGGCAATATGAATTTGAGCATTGTCGTGCTGGAAATGCCATGCCAAATCTTGGAAAATGAATTTGAAGTTTCCAGAATGCCCTGTTTCCAGAATGCCCTTGTAACTTATCGCATTTATGTTTGGTTTTAAATATTTGTGTTCAAATGTGCCATAGTAGGAAATGACTCCCCACACCATCACACCTTCCACTCTACTAGGAAGGCGATCCATTTGATGCTCCTCTTTACGTAGATCATGGAAATAATAATTAAATTCATCCGGGCCTTCCAAATTGAATTTATTTTATTAAGTGTTTTTTCTTAAGTCTTAATATTCGCAAATGTGGAGCTTTACGATTCACTCGTTGTGCGGTAATTAAGCTCGCTTTAATCTTTGCCGCTGAGTCCTGCTAGTAAGAAGATGCTTTCAAAAAAGCTCTTCTGTCAGCATCAGAACAATCTCGATTATTACCGCCTTTATGATTTCTTGCATAGCCCGACTTGTTAAGTAAAAATGAGGATATTACTTTTCTGCTTCTACCGATTTTTTTTCGACATTTTCGATATTAGACAGGCCTGAGTTGTCGTAACCATCAATTTTTAATTTTTCCTTCATAGAAAGCTGCTTTTTCCCATGTGAATTTTTTAGACACTGTACCCAAAGGGTAAAGGGTATATTAAGTTTGTGCAAATGTATGTTACAGGCAGAAGGAGGCGTAGCAGACCCCACAAAGTATATATATTCTTGATCAGCATGACGAGCTGAGTCGATCTAGCCATGCCCGTCTGTCTGTCTGTCCGTCTGTCGGTTGCTATGTAAACTATTCCCTCAGTTTCGAAGATATCGGGCTGAAACTTTGCACCAACCCTGCAATCTGTTGTAGGTAGTATATAAGTCGGAACGGCCGGAATCGAAACACTACATCACATAGCTGTCATATAAACGATTGGGAAAAAGTGCCATAAATTCGTAATTTTTCAAGATAATTTTTTTTTTTTTAAGAATTATTTGCTTAATGATTATTTTAACATGTCCTGAAAGTTTCATTAAAATCGGTCCACTATATCCTATAGCTGCCATAGGAACGATGGGAGAAAATGGGTCATTGAGCATAACTCTGGTATTTTTCAAGACAATTAATTCAATCTTGAAAAATAAAGTTTTATAGACATTAAAACCGTTTTAGAAAATTAAAAACCAAAAATCGGATCACTATATCCTTTAGCTGCCATACAAACGATCGAACGGCTTAGGGGCAACTGGTCTGCAAGGGTATTCTAAGCTTCGAGTACCGAAGCTAGCCTTCCTTTCTTGTTTTATATTAGTAATAAGTCGAATTGTCTGCACACAAACTTTGGGGACTGTGCGCATTCAATTGAGTAAGTTAATTAACATTGATTTTGCCTCTGCTAACCTAATGACCAACATCTGTGCCGTGTGTGTCATGATCAGTTGCATGGCGACATATCCATTAACCATCCACTGACGACTCTCGTTTGCTGTGAAAACTCGATATTCACAGTCCTCTGTGATCTGAGGGTACCGGACGTCGTGATTAGCGTTCGACTGCCACCAAAAGTCTCTTACCGTCTTCTGACTGATCCACTGATGTTGAGGATCGGCTTGTTGGGCTATACCGACCCGGACCGTGAGGGGTGGCGTTGCGTTCCTCAGGAAAGTAGCGTTGAGTGGGGAGCTCCAGTCTTGAGACAAGAACTGTTGGATTTTCCCTCTCATCTTCCAGCTCGTCTGCCCATAATGTCGACACATCGTTGTCGTCAGCACGAGCACTTCGTCTAATGCCATGACAATTTCTTCCGCTCTCTGAGATGAGATAAATCACTTCTGTTTGAGCTAGCCGGTAAACCGCCCTAAACTTATATTCTACCAAACGGTGAAACTTCCAAAGGGCTCAGGTTATAATTAGCTTAACCTACTACTTGTGCTACCTTACTGGTGACCTCGCCGTTTTCCGGTACCACATCACATCTTCGGTGTGATACGTCTTTAAGTGAGCGATGTTAACGATTCGTCTTCGTCTCTCAATCGATTACAGTAGTCGTACAAATGAGAGCCCTTACGTCGCGACTCTTTGTGCGAAGTCCTTGGCTCACACATTAAGAGTTGACCCGATGTCGATTGCCGCTGCTAAGATAAATCTTCCCACGCAGATCTTCGCGACAACCCTCCCGTTCTCTACGTAGTGGGTTCTCTAAGATCGGAAACTGGGTGTCGTCTCCGCTCTCCCCTCTCTGGGCGGAGACGCGGTCCATTCCATTCCGGTCCACTCTTTTGTCATCACCCCGCGGCGGCCACAAAGCTCTGCAAGAAAATAACCTTAGAGTTTCTGCAGTCTCGAGTGAAGTGTCCCAGCTCGCCATAGTTGACCTTGCGCTTGCCTGCCCCTCTGTTGGCCTTGCGTTACTTGGGAAAAAATCACTGATGGGATTTTCATGCCTTCCATACTTCAGGCGTTCTTCTGTTATACGTTCCCCACTAATTCTCCTACCAACTGGGTTAATTTCGACAAACTCTTGAAGTGTTATGGAAAATTTACTCTGTTGTCTTATTTTCATATATGCGATGCAACGCCTGTGCCGCACTATATGCGGCTTGATGCATAAACAGCATTATCTCAATAATGAAGTCCTTGAAGACTTCCTGTTCGCCCTGATAACGGTAATCCTGATAATCTTGTCCTCGAGTCGTTCAAAATACCGTGCCAGCAGGAAAAACTCCAGAAATTCTTTCCTTCCGGAACTCGTCCCACGTCTCCGTAGGTACCCTGGAACCTCGGTACCAACACGTGGCCTAGTAAGCAATATATCGACCATTGCCTTTGGTACATGATCCAAAACAACTCCATACCGACACGCAGTCCTCTAGCTCCTCGCTAAACGTTATCGGGGTTCCGGGTGGGACCAACTTGGTTCGTATCTTTTTGGCCACGGATGATTTGACTCGTGTGTCTACTTGGGTTGCCAGGTCGGAGAAAAATTTTCCCCTCCGTTTCGTTCGTTTAAACCGGCAGAAATTGTTCAACCGATTTGAGTTATAACATTTCCCCAATAGGCCAGCGTTACACTATCCTGAGGCCGAAATCTCACTAATAGGTATCTCCTGTGTGAACGCACCTTAACTAGTGACAGGTAAAAGCTTGCGTTTGACTGGCAAAATTGTTGAACAAATTTAACTTATCACATTTCAAAAACTTCGCCAATGTCCCACTGATCACCACTCTCATACTCACGGAATATTTTTGCACTCAAAAAATACATATAAGGGAATCGAAACCCAATAAAATAAAGAATCAGCCATTTTCGCAACGTTATAATATTTTAATTTAAAAAAAGGAATATAATTTTTATTTATTCGCTTGGGTTTTGTTTGATCAATTTCTTATTGTCCGTTGCAACATTGAAAACTTTTATACCGATCTAAAAAAACCCTCTAAGCCAATACACTCTTTGCTCACATTGCGGCTGGGTCTGTATTTCGTTTTGGTTATCTTTATCCCCTTTTCCTCTTTAGCTCCTACCTTCTGCCCACTGCCTGACTTACACTGACTCTCTTTAATTTCCCTTTCCGCTCGTCGGCTCTGATCGGCATTTTTAAATTTTTTCGGGTGGCAACGCTTATGTCGATCGTCAACCGATAGTTTGCGCCTTTTGAAAGTCAGGCGCGCATTTTGAATACTTACAGTTCTACTTATTTTTTTCAATTCTTAAACTAATTATTCCTTAATTTTGTAAAGATTGATTAACCTAGAATTTTAATTAAATTTATTAACCGCAAAATGCATGCAATTATCAGCAAATCCAAACAATACGAGTAAACCTCTACATTGTATTATGGAAACCTAACGGCCTGTGCAAAAGCAGGCCAGAAATAGAATACTATATCAAATTAACAATGTGGACGTCTTCCTCATATCGGAATCCCACTTCACTGCAAGATCGTACAGCCCGTTTAACCAGCCCGTTAGGGGACCTAACGACCGACGCAGTTCAGCTTTTAGTGAACAACCCAGTCACCAAGAGAAAGGTGCACAAGAGACTGGTGGGTAGGAACATCAACATGGCATGGCATGACATGACATTGACGATGCTATTGAAAGCCTATCCGAGAGAATCCACAGCGCCGCTTAAATCTCCGAGAACACCCAATTGATACCTGCATCTGTGATCGCCGGAGATAGCTGCCAAAAAGGGGCACCTCAGGAGGAAGGGATTCTCCTCTAGGAACCCTAAAGACAAAATCTCCCTTAACCAAGCCTATAAGGAGGTGAAATGAGGCGTTTCTTCCTATAGTCCGATCAGCTTACTGGCCATACTTTCCAAAATATATGAAAGAGAATTTTTGCGCTGAGTACTGCCGCTACTGGACGATGCTGAGTTAATCTTAGATTATCATTTTGGCTTCAGGTGCTCACATGCAACTCCCGAGCATCGCTACAGACTAGTAGATCATATTCCAAGACATTCAATACAAACAGATACGTTATGATTGTCGTCATACAAACATTTCTCTACAAGGCTAAAGTCAATATCCGAATATCGAAGACAGGCAAGTCTATGTCAGATGCGTCGACGTCAAGAGCTCAACCAAACCTGAAACCTGAATCAGAGCCTGAGTACCATAGGTCAGTCTATCTAGGCCCATTTTATACACGATGTACACGATGAACCTGCATCCCGATACTTATGCAAACGACTCAGCGTACCTCGAATTCGCAGACTCCCCATTAGACACATCCAAACCGATTCAAAGGCAACTGAACGTGCTAGATCCTTCGCTAATGCGATGGAACATTATGATCGACTCGGACAAGTCCAGCCCTCCACCTTCTTGCGCAGTGGCGACTGTCCCCCAGTCTACCTCAACGAGTCAATCGTTCTCGCCAAACTGGCCCCTACCTATCTGAGCTTGGCTACTGATATACAAGGCTAAACTAAAACCTATCTGGACCTCCGGTATAAAACAATGGGGTACCGCCAGCAATATCAACCGCCTTAAGATTCAGAGATTACAAAAAAATACCTACGTACCATCTCAAAATCCACAAGCAACTTGGTATTCAACGAGGAGATCACCAGGTCAAGCGTGTGCTAAATACCAGAATGCATAATTACATAATTAAAAATCTGGCCCTATACCTTATAAACTCAATGCAAACTACAAGACGACTCCAAAGGACTCCCCCATTTGATCTGAGTACGAAAAATACATGGTAATCCTAAAGCCATATAAACTTAAAAAATGTAGTTATTTTCAAAACAATTCACATAGGGCAGAATTTAAACAAGTTGAAACAGCATGATCACTTAGGTTGATACAAAAAAAAATTACTGTAACATAATGCACTACTTTGGCCCTTATCTTGCTATCCGCAACCTTTTGTATTTGGCAAATTAAAAAAGATAGGTTCCAAAGCTGACGTTGAGTCGAAATATATTATAACTATTATTTAGATATACTCTAAACATAAACTATAATTTTGAAATATCAAATATTTAGATTTTCTTCGTAAATTTAACTTTTTGGACCATAACTAACTCGCAGGCCTTAGGCTGCTCATCCATATCTCCGATGGATTCATGCTAAGGAAAAACAGAGAAGTTGAAAACTTTTCGAATGACCAAATAAAGTACAAACAAGTAAGAACGTTACAGTCGAGTTTCTCCGACTTTAACAGACCCTGTACTAATTTGGTTATAAGCAAAATAAATCAAAACAAAAATAAATATATATATATATTCACACCGAGTCCGGTCTGGGATTCGAACCCTAGATCTTCGCGTTTTAAGTCGAACGTCGTAACCATTCGACAAACCCAAACTTTTTGAACCGGCAGCTAATGCAGTATAAATATATTGAAGACGCACATTCATACATATGTATATGAAGGTAGTGGCGGCGCAGCTGCAGCGGCACTTCCAAGAAAAATCAACCACCGAACGCAAGCAATTTACCGTTTGTTTGCGCAAATAAACAGATTACTTGTTTTTAGCGCCTGTAAACTTTGGGTATTTATTGTGCGCTTTCTAATTAACCAATCTTGATGAAATTTCCAGGATCGGTAGAAATGTATGCTCCAATTGTATGTGTATTTTTAAAAAAAATTAGCTTGAAAATTGTGCAGTACAAAAATAAAAATACAAATTGCGGGGGCGGTGGGCATGGCGCCGACTTAAATTATTAAATTATTAAATTAAATTAAAATAAATTATTAAATTATTAAAATATTAGGAGAATCTACACTGGTACAGCTCTTACAGTTGCTGAGATCCGTGTGTTCATCCGGACGGACAGACGGACATGGCTATATCGACTCAGCTCGTCATGCTGATCAAGAATATATATACTTTGTGGGGTCTGCCACGCCTCCTTCTGCCTGTTACATACATTTGCACAAACTTAATATACCCTTTACCCTTTGGATACAGGGTCTAAAAACTCAGGTAATTACGGTACATAATTATCAAACATGTAAAGCGGCAGAATAGGGCGAGCAAGGAAAAGACGCTGCGGCGTGCAGCAGAGTCGAAACCGTGATTAGTTAAGACGAATTAAGTTGAAAGATATCACGTGGTTTAAATAAAAATGTATAAGATTTAATACCTAAGTTGTACCAAAAGTTGGTCAGTTCTATCAACAAAGTTGCAAAATTCCTATTCTAATTCATAACCTTTTCTATCATTGTATTATTCTATTATTAATAAACTAAAGTTCTTGCCGTGAAGTATCGGCAAACTATTATAGGACTATATATATATGAAATGTATCCTCATTAGAACAATTATTATTGAATATTAAACTTTGAGAAAGAAAATTCGTAGCTATTTTTTTTTTTGTGAATACTGGATTTGGAAAAGGCCGAACAAATATTCTAAATTGAAGCCCGAGCGGGGACGGATTGAATTATGATCAAGTCCGGACATCTTTTTACTATTATCAACCTGGAGGCGTGGCTAATTGGTGAACTGATAGTTTCGTGCCGCATAAGCAGCCGGATTCGAATTGTGTTTTTTTTTTTTTGGTTCACCCAATATCTTGTGCACTGCACAATATTGAGTTCTATGTATATGTGTGACTTATAAGCGAATAAAGAATTGCCCAAAATTAAATGAAAATTGGAGCACATTGGCTTTGATAGTGCGTTTGTAAGAGTCTGTATATGGTATATGTGTGAACGTACATGGCAGTTAAGTGCAGCGCGTTACTTATAGTATATACAGACGAATAACAGTTGGCATACTAAAATTAACATTTACTTTCTAGCTGACTTTGAGCTGTTGATAGTTTATATATTAAGCCAGAACATTAAAAGCCGAGGTGCATTACCATTGCATTGTATTGCATTGTAATTTAGTTAAAGGTGCACAATAGCGCCAAAAAAAGGAAATATATGTGAGATGTGGTACTGGAGGGACAAGGACCACCAGAAGTGGTCTCACCTACTCATCCAATATCTTTCCCTCTCTGTACTCATTTAATATTAATTACTCGATACCCAGTTGCGACGCAAGAAAGAGTGTTAACGCAACAAGAGATTCGCTGCCGAATCTAGACAAGAGCAGTTAGAATATAAGCACAATTAATGTTGTTGAGTTTTTAGCCATTGAATAGAATAAACTATATCTTATAGTGTTAGAATCAGTGATTCTCTAACAAAAGAGGACACTTCAACATTTTGGGTCTCATCCGAGCCTTCCAACCGACAAAGCTTTAAACAGTTTGGCCATCAGGTGATGTAATGTATATTCGGAGAGTTGCTGAAATTTCGCAAATACTCAGACAATGAGAAGCGGCGACTCACATACGTAAGCTCAGATAGTTGGTGGCTTGCGTGGAGTATGGTTGGATCATCGCAAATTGTGTGCAGGGTCGTGTAAGCAGAAGGCTGGTGGACGATTTTTTCTGGTGGATTTTTTCAACAGACTTCTCTTCCAGAAGGTTCCAATTGAGTCTGTAGTCTTCATTGTATGTGAACCTTTCACGTCCCTGTTTCGTCAGAATTACAAACGAATACATCGTTCGTAACTCAGTGTGGTTGTACCTTTCGGTATAACAAACTTTCCAGCAGTGTTTACCAGAGTTATCATAGCAGAAATGCGTAATTCGATTAAGAACGAGGATGCTGTAGTATACTCGTATATGGACGATGTGATTATTGCAAGTAAGAGTATCGATTAGACCGTGCAGAAATTAAAAAGGGGTTTGAAAATTACACAGAGAAATGGCTTGCGTCTTAATTGGAGTAAATGTCAGGGCATGAAGCAGAAAGTTATCTTTCTAGGATATATCGTTGAAAACGGAATTCATAAGCCAGGTGATGAGAAACAGACCTTTTTCGTAAGGAGTTGAAGTTTGAGTTTCAGGGTAAGCATTTAGGAGCATTCCAAAAGATAAAAGCGTTGATCAGTTGAGACAGAGATTCCTATGGATAGATTTGGAGCTATTTGCTGCAGCGAGAATCCAAGCATAACGTGGTATTTAGTGTTTTTTACGAGTCGTAAGACCAAGCCTTGTGAGTAAAAGTATTACTCCAACGAGCTTAAAGTGCTTGCAGTTATTGAAGCCTTGGTAAAGTGGCGGGTGTACGTCTTAGAAAAGAAGTTCAAGATAGTTACGGATTGTAACGCCTTTACCATTACTATGAAGAAGCAATGTATCTACGAGATTTCGATTATGAAATAGAACAGGACAGGTTCGAAGATGAGACACGTTTACGCGCAAAGTACCATATTCCGAAGCTAAAGGATAAAGTAGTGATCATCACAGTTTCGTAATTGTTGATGCCTTTTCTAAGTATGTTTGGTTGTATCCTCCACGAAGCTCAGGGTTTGATTAAGTTATCAGTTAATTGGAGCATCTGGCTGTTTCTCTTGGAAACCCGTAGAGGATAGTTTCAGATCGGAGAGCTGCGTTTACTTTCCATCAGCTCAAAGAGCTCGAGAGAAGATACATTTGCTAAGAACAGGTGTACTTAGGGGACACGGACAAGCTTAGCCATGAAAATCCAGGATACTGGTATAAGCATGTACAAGTATCTAGGGCCTTGTTGAAGTTGGTAGCCATCGAAAATACGATGTGGTAACGTTTGGATAAGGGGAAGGTCCGTATGAAACGTCAACATAGAAAAAATTAAGGCATTCAGGATGAATATATCGTCAGAATGGCCGATTGTAGGATGCGGTACTGGAGAGACAAGGGACAATTATAATACTCTTTGCAAGGGTATAAAAAGAAGCACAACTACTTTTGTTGTTTTAAAGCGAATCGTTGAATGGTATAAATTATAATAAGCCACTTGCCACTTGCGCCGGAAGAGCTAATATATACGTTAACGCGACCCAAAATGTATTTACTTAAATCTTGCCTTTGAATCCAATCAGTGGCCAATGAGTCTGCGCTAAGCACTTTATCCCTTACTATGCCTCATACTAGCCTGTCATCTGGGTTGCCGGGGCTCAAGGACTCAGGGCTCCATTTCTACATATGGAAAATTATATTGGGGCATTAATTGCAAAAAAGTACCTCGTAAATCGGTCTGAAAATTCATTGTGGCACCGGCCTGTTCTGACAAGCCAGATTATTGGACATTCGCCATCCGGACGACTACAGGGAAGCATGCATCCACGTATTCGCAGTGGACTGGACTACGCAGAATCTATCTTTATGCATTTTAATGTCAGAGGAGGACGGCCCGTCAAAGTATATCTGCATCTAACTTTCATGCCATACATCCATACTTCCTCCACTTCGGAGAATTATATAAGAGTGTGGTTAAGGCCGCAAAACGTTTTCTAGTTAACTGCTTAAAGAGCTTTTCTCTAAACTATGAACATCTGTTGACAGACATATCGCAAGTGGAAGCAGTTATGAACTCCCGACCATTGTGCTCATTATCATACGATGCGAAGCTTTGACATGGATATTTTTTTTGTTGGCCATCCGCTCGGCCGCTTGGCTTGTTGCTTGTTGCTCGGCCGCGTACACAAGACACATCCTGAAGGAAAAGGAGTTTCACTCGTCGAACGTTAAGGACAAGACTGCTTATCTCAAGCGCAACGTGCACAAACTCTATCCAATACCGCTGGAGAACAAGGATGCTGTGTTGGAATGAGCTCCCAAGGCTGGGAAGTTGTTGCCGCCAACTATCAATAAACCATTATAACATTATTATTTGAATATTAAACTTTGATATAGGAAGTTCTTAGCTTATTTGTTCTGAGCTAACTGCATTTCAAAAGGTCGAAAAATGGGTAAAGACGAAACCAAAGTAACTACACATTACATTAGATTTGGGGGCTCAACAAAAACTTCTAGGGCAATAACAACCTTAAAAAAACATATGTTTAAAAGTTGGCGCCCTAACAAACTAATTGCGTAGTGAATAACATTGGAGAAATTCATGAGAAAAACGTGCAAAAAGAAACAAGTGGGAACAGTGCATAAAAAAGTAGGCAAGAGAGAACGCAGAAAATTCAATTATGCGGACCTGTGAATGCAATTAGAACCTGAATTCTGTGACGGACAAATGTGCAGTGCTGATGTGCATGCAGAGCGAGATGTCCGAGAATATGTGATGCAAGTGAGAAAAATTGATTCGTAAAAAGTAATTTCACATTCAGCCTTTATAATTGTTAGTCTTGTATTAAGCTGCATGAACAATTCGATATTTACAAGCGAAAAAGAAAGCCATTTCAGTTAAATAAAAAATTGGATCGAAAGGAAACTCATTGCTTAATTGCGGAGAGGACATTGCTCAAACAAAACGGAGAGTTTGATTTGTAACAGATCGATGTCGATTAAAGACAGTTGGGTATAAATGGCTTAGACATCGAATGTCTGGTTGATTCTGTATCAGACGTATTAACAGCGTGCTACAGTCGATATTTTTAAATCTGCGCCTACGTTGCACGGCCAGGGAAATTCGAATACAAAGCCACTTGTCGTGACGGATAAAATACATACTGATCACAAATTCATAGTCGCATCCCAAAAGCGCATTGCAGTCCATCTTAAATCTGGGTCGAGATGGACGGCAAAGCGCTTTTGGGATACGATTGGTATGCCTACGCCAAGGGGTTATCCCTCTCATGCCAAATTAATAGACAGAATACTATATCCTAAAGCTGCCATACAAATAACGATCAAACGGCTTGAAGGCTACTGTCTGCAAGGGTATGCTAAGCTTCGGGTACCGAAGCTAGCCTTTCTTTCTTGTTTAATATTTATATTTACATGCCGTCCTTTTCGTTTCCCAATCTGTGAACTTGTTGAATAGTTAAGTATTTCTGTCAAAATCGGAATTGACGGTTGAGAGCACGGGATAAGGTGCTCTTTGAAGATTGGCTGTAATCTGTTAACAAGAACTTTTTCGAAAATCGTTAACTGGATTGGAAGTAGACTGAATAGCCTATAAGATTCTGCTAGTGAACTATTTTTATTTGGCTTAAAAATTTCCAAACGTTTGGGAAAATCCTTTGCCTTACACAAGCGTTGAAGATGTTCCGTATAAATGTTATGCCGTTTCTTGGTAGATGTTTTAAGTGCTTTCCGCTTATAAGCCTGATGACTTTTTGTTGTTAACGTTTTTAATTATACCCTTGCAGAGTGTATTATAGTTCTTGGCCAGCATCACCAGCCATATCCGTCAATCAGTCTGTAATATCTGCCAATCAGTCTGTCTGTTTCTCTCTCAGTTTTCGAGCTATCAGCCTGAAACTGCACCATTTTCTTTATTGCAGGTAGTGTATAAGTCGGAACGGTCGAATTCGGAACACTACATCACATAGTTGCCAAAAGGATCGATTGGGAAAGGTCACAAATTTCCATTTTTTAAGAACATTTATGGATTACTGATAAATCACTATTTAATAACTATTTTATCCTATTCAAAAAGTCTCATTAAAATCGCATAACTAAATCCTATAGCTTGTTGCTTGCGGTTGTACACCATTCCTCGCATATTTCTATTGCGCATAGGGTGTTACAATTGCGTGTGTTAAAGTCCAACCTGGCTTAAAATTTGTGTAGTTAAAAAAGAAAAACGTAAAAACACAAATTAAGGGGGCGGTGGGCGTGGCACCGATAAAGAAAAAGGAAACTTCGTCTGCGTCAGCATTAGGAGAATCTGCACTGGTAATATAGTTCTTCCATCTGAGTTCCTGAGATCCGTTTGCTCACTCGGCCGCACAGACGAACATGGCTATATCGACTTAGCTGATTAAGAATAAAAATATTTTGTGGGACTTGCCACGGCTCCTTCTGCATATTATATACATTTGCACAAACTTTATATACCCTTTTACCATTAAAAAATGTATTTGGTTGTGCAAAAGTTCAAATGTCTACGAGTTGCTGTTCTTTTAAAAGTGTGTGTTAGGAGCGGCGCATATAACAAAAAAACAATTTAACAGTTCGTGAACTACACTGTAATGTTCTTACTTTTACTCTTTAGCATTTTTGACTTGCAATGAGGGACTATTCCGCGAATAGTGTTCGTTACTTCTTAATTGTTCGCAAAGTCAAAAATAACAAAGCGATCCTCCAGCTCATCCGCTAAGACTTCAGTAACCTAAATCTAAGTACGGGCCTAGGTAGATGGTACTTCCGCCGCAGAGGGGTCCTTTGAATTGGTTCCACTTACTTCGCAGAAAAAAACAAGTAAGTACGTTACAGTCGAGTTTCCCGACTGTTACAGACCCTGTACAAATTTGGTTTTAGGCAAAATAAAAAAAAACCAACAAAAAAATATATGTATATTCCACCGAGTCCGGTCTGGGATTCGAACCCAAAATCTTCGCGTTTTAAGTCGAACGTCGTAACCATTCGATAAACCCAAACTTTTTGAATCGACAGCTAATACAGTATAAATATATTGAAGACGCTAATTCATACATATATACACATTCGTATGTATGTATATGAAGGTAGTGGCAGCGCAGCTACAGCGGCACTTTTGAGGAAAATCAACCACCGAACGCAAGCGATTTACCGTTTGTTTGCGCAAATAAACAGATTTTTTGTGTTTAGCGCCTGTAAACTTTAGGTATTTATTGTGCGCTTTCTAATTAACCAATCTTGATGAAATTTACAGAATCGGTAGAAATTTATGCTCCAAATGCATGGGTATTTTTAAAAAAATTTTAGCTTGAAAATTGTGCAGTGCAGGGCAGTGCAAAAATTCAAATACAAATTGCGGAGGCGGTGGGCGTGGCACCGACTTAAAAAAATAAACTCTAATTTACTCAGTATTAGGAGAATCTACACTGGTAATACGGTTCCTCTAGCTCTTACAGTTGCTGAGATCCGTGTGTTCATCCGGACGGACGGACGGACGGACGGACAGACGGACAGACGGACAGACGGACATGGCTATATCAACTCAGCTCGTCATGCTGATCAAGAATATATATACTTTGTGGGGTCTGCCACGCCTCCTTCTGCCTGCTACATACATTTGCACAAACTTAATATACCCTTTACCCTTTGGGTACAGGGTCTAACAAAACACAAGCGCGATTATTTGTAATAGTATTTACACATAAACAGTAACTAGAGACTTTATAATGCTTAAAAGTTTCCAGGAGCATGCACGCTGTCATCGATCTGCTGACGATGCCCATAGTATCTTATTTGCGCTTGACTGTGGTTTTATAAGCTACTGCCAGTTCTGGAGATTTGTTTGCAAGAGTTTTGACATTACGCACAGAAGCACCACGACTACGTTTGCCTTCCGCTTTTCTTTATTTTTCATTTGGTGACGGGTATGCGGTAATTGTAGACATTACCTAAATTATGATCAGGGCATCAAAAGAAATAGATATACACACGTCTGTCAGTCCGTCTGTCTGTTTGTACAACATTTTAAGATTCAGACTCCTTATGTATGTGTGCAGATTAAGGATATGAATTTGTTCATCACGCGCCCTTTTGCCCTGCAAATCTCAAGATTAATGGCATCCACGGGATACATGGTAGAAATATCCTTTGAAAATTTGTACCAATCAGACAACAGACATATGTGAAAAAACCTTTTGTTAACGTACATTGCTTCAAAGCTAATTTAAAAGCACTCGGATAGCATTAGTCATTGGCGGAGCTTGCATCGATTTGTAACGTCGGAAACGTCCCAGGAAATGCAAAAGAGAATATTATTTTTATACCCTTGCAGAAGGTAGTATAATTTTGACCAGAAGTTTGTAACGCAGTGAAGAAGACGTCTCCGACCCTATAAAGTATATATATTCTTGATCAGCATCACCAGCCGAGTCGATCTAATTATGTCCGTCTGTCTGTCCGTCTGTAGGTTGCTATGTATACTAGTCTCTTAGTTTTAAAGCTATCGGACTGAAACTTTGCACCAACCCTTCAATCTATTGCAGGTAGTATATGTCGGAACATCCGGAATCTGAACACTACATCACATAGCTGCCATAGGAACGGTTGGGAAAAAGTGCAATAAATTCGCCATTTTTAGACCCTGTACCCAAAGGGTAAAGGGTATATTAAGTTTGTGCAAATGTATGTAACAGGCAGAAGGAGGCGTGGCAGGCCCCACAAAGAATATATATTCTTGATCAGCATGACGAGCTGAATCGATATAGCCATGCCCGTCTGAACAAGCAAATGGATCTCAAAAATTGTAAGAGCTAGAAGAACCATATTACCAGTGCAAATTCTCGTAATTTTTTTCCTTTTCCACGCCCACCGCCCCCGCAATTTGTATTTTAATGTTTGCACTGCACAATTTTCAAGCTAAATTTTTGAAATATGCACATGCAATTAGAGTACAGATTTCTACCGATCCTGAAAATATCATCAAGATTGGTTAATTAGGAAGCGCACAATAAATACCCAAAGTTTACAGGCGCTAACAACTAGCAATCTGTTTATTTGCTCAAACAAAAGTTAAATTGCTTGCGTTCGGTGGTTGATTTTTCTCGGAAGTGCCGCTGCAGCTGCAACTACCTTCATATACATACATATGTATGAATGTGTGCCTTCAATATATTTATACCGTATTAGCTGCTGATTTAGAAAATGTTGTGTGGTCGAATGGTTGACTGAAATCGCGAAGATCTTGGGTTCGAATCCCAGACCGGACGGTGTAAATATATATATTTTTTTTGGTTTTGATTTATTTAGCTTATAACCAAATTTGTACAGGGTTCGTAACAGTCGGGAAACTCGACGGTAACGTTCTTACTTGTTTTAGATAATTTATTTAGATATTATTATATAATTTATGAAACTCTATTTAATGACTACAAAATCAGACCACTAAATACTATAGCTGCCATAGGAACGATGGGAGAAAATGGGTCATTCAGCAATATGTTCACAAATCTTTTTAAATTAATTACTGATTGGCCATCTTAAGTTTAAGATGGCCCTAACGATAGTTGCTGGAGTGGATGAGTTGCGGGTGAGGCGAGATCTTTCGCACAGACCTGATTTGCGCTATTTTTATCGGTAACGGGTGGTATACTCAAATCTCTCTGAATGTTGCGGGGCACGGTACCCCGGTGATAGTCCTCAGGATCCTGGAACGGGCTCCGCATGATGTCTATTCTGTTTTTACTGGCTGTAGGTCCAGATCGGTATTAGAACGTAAGTGCAAAGTATGACCTTCAGATCCATTCAGCCAATGAAGACTACTGGCCTTTTGACATCAATACTTCGAATTTTCTACGATATACCTGTTCAATGGTTCAATGTTGTTGAAATTCTATTGTGAAGTTGCAAGTAAGGATTAATATATGTCAGAACGCATTTTTCGAGGAGCTTTGACAGTTTATAGGCCTCTACGATAAAGAAGCAGTGTGGTCTTTACCAGGCTTCGGTATCATTATGCTTATTGACTTTTTCCATCTCTTTGGAAAGTAGCCAAATCTAGTGATTCCATTAAACGGCTGGCAGATAGTGCAAACGGCACAAAGTGGATTTGTAAGCCGTGTTTTAAAATTTCGCGAATTTCTTTCCAATAATCCGAATAGAGTGCATTGCTATGTTATGTAGCAAGGAGCTGCATAGCTTAAGGTATCCCTTTTAATTGACATAAAACAAAATGACAACGTGTAATAATTTTACATAAATATACTCACCCGGCTTAACTACCAATGCAATCTGAATGCAAGCCCAAAACAAGACGAGCGTCGGCTTTCAGTGCACCGTAACAGTGTTTATTTATCGTCCGTCTAGCCCAAAAAAAAGACAATACAATACAAAAGACGTTTGAGATCAAACATAAGCTGGAGTGTAGAATGATCAGTACTCTCCACTGCCGACCACAAACAACAACAACCACAGTTCGACTGCAACAACATCATCAAAGGCAACGACAATGACAGCTGCAATGTTGCCCAAAAATTAAATGCAATTACCAACCATAACACCATGCTCACGCGTACCCATACAGACCGGGAAACGTAAATTAAGCCAAAAATAGCAATACGTCAAAATTCAATAAAAACTTCAAACCAGCCAAACCAAGAAATATGCCAACAGTAGAAGACCACACCGCAAAACTACAGAGGATGCCTTGTCTACAAGGAACTAAAGGGCTCCTCAATCATACAGCCATCTACCAAGCTGCAAATAGCCATTAGGTAATCTTTGTTTCCTGAACGCACCTTACGAGGATTATCATTTGCAAATGCTTTAACATCTTGCTTAGAAAAAACAACCACACTTTGACAACCCCACAAGCAAACATAGTATACCTAATCCATCCATAACAGCAACCACCTAAATTTAAAGCATTCAGATAAACAAACGGTAAATCGCTTGCGTTCGGTGGTTGATTTTTCTCGGAAGTGCCGCTGTAGCTGTAGCTGCCACTACCTTATTATACATATGTATGAATGTGCGCCTTCAATATATTTATACTGTATTAGCTACTGGTTGACAAAGAATGGCGTGGTCGAATGGTTTCGACGTTTAACTGAAAGCGCGAAGATCTTGGGTTCGAATCCCAAATCGGACTCGGTGTAAATATATATATATTTTTTTTGGTTTTGATTTATTTTGCTTATAACCAAATTTGTACAGTCGGGAAACTCGACTGTAACGTTCTTACTTGTATCTTAGCTGTAACATGAAATATGAAAAAATAGAGTTCTCCAGTTCAACAGCCTGAACCTCTAGAACGAACTATACTTCAGTCTAATAAACTTTAATACAAGACATATATTATTACACACATTGATCCATAGATTGGATGGGAACCAGCCCGAACCATCCATGTAATTAAATTGCCACTCGAAATATAGCAACAATGAAAAAGGAAAAAAAAAAATATATATATATATATATAGTTTGTGGGTGATTTCGGGGACTATAATTTATAACTCCTTGAGTCATGCCTATATAAAAGAGTATTCGCCACATCTAACGTGCATGCAATCAAAGCTCAAGAGACCATCCTCGGGACCATTCGATATGAACTATTTGCAGCGGACAGTTCCACAAACGATCTTCTTAATACCTCGACTTTGCCGATGAACCGCTTTCCTCTGTATATTAAATACAAGACCCGCTCGAAATATATCAAAATGATAAAAGAAAAACCGATAATCCAAATTTGTAAAAAGTTGCAAGGTATAAAATGTTGAAAGTAACGACAGAGTCAGGGATCGAACCATGACATCCAAAGCTACGAAACAGACATCCTAGCACTTGGGCTACCTAATACTTTCTAACGGAAAATGCGAATACAGTATATGATACAGTATACTCTCTACAATGTCAACATAAAAAACTTAATTTTGCAGTGCTTCGTAACACATAATATATAAATAACTGTTGACCCAGCAAACGTTGTTTTGCCATATAAATTATTTCTAGAGAATTTATAGTGTACAAAAATAATAACTTACTTATTGTAAGTGTGTGAGGATGTGGTATATCAGTAAAAGAGGCATGGAGCACTGTGAACAATGAAATATAAAAATAGCAAATTACCAAACATTCTTTTTTTTCCTTCAATATAGTTTATTCTTTAAAATGATTTATATGATTAATCAATTTCGACAGAAACACTTACAAACAATATCAATCGAAATTGTTCTGTTGTACTTCATTGTAGTTCAGACATACCAACATGGCTATTAGAGTTATCTTTTCAATAAGAAAGGCAATTGGATGAATAGTGGCCGATTCTCAGATCTACAGAATATGCATATAAAATTCCATAAAAATTTGTCAAGCCGTTTCAGAGGAGATGGCAACATACATTGTGACAAGAATTTTATATATTAGATATTACAAAAAAATAATAATAATTAGCATAATTTAAAAAAAAACAATTAACCAAACTTGATAAAATTTTCAGGATCTGTAGAAATTTGTATTATTGGCGTTGCACCAAAAAAAAAAACTTTATCCTAGTCAGCATTAGGAAAATCTGCACTGGTACTATAGTTCCTCTGGCTCTTACAGTTTCTGAGATCCGTTCGTTTATTGGGACGGACGGACGGACATACAAACGGACATGGCTATTATAACTCAGCTTGGTATGGTAATATACATACAATGTGTAAAAATAAATATCATGTGTATCTGAAGCTGTAGGACAGTTAAGATGTTCCGGATGTGTGATAACAAGTGGTCGATACTCTTGCCAATTGTTTATTCTATTGACACCGTCATCACACCTTTTCACATCTGTTCAGTATCAACATAGCATAGTTTATCAACAAGTCGGCAATTGTTTTTCAAATCAAGCGTCATCAAGAGCTAATCAATCTAATTATGCTTTAAGATAAGCAAAACAAGCTATTTTCGTGATTGCTATTTTACAAATTTGCGATCGGCTTGGTTAATTTAATTTAGCAAGAGCGCTTCTTGATTAAGGTTCTGTACTCAACTTTATGATTAAAGTGTTGACCAAAACTCTACGTCTGTCGAGCATTACTAAATTGTTAACTGTCATGGATGTATATTGGTGCCTTGCCTACTATTTCTACCCTTTAACCCGATTGTGCGATTCCTATGACTAAATGGAAAATGCCATCTTACACAGAATAGCCTGACCCCAAGTTATATAGACTAAAATGATTAATATTCATTTAGGAGTAGTCATATACTTCGATATGTTGTGTGTGGTCTAAGTTAAAATTTCTGCCGAGATGCCAGAGTATCAGCTGCTTGGTGGAAAGTTTTAGGGCCATACAAAAACAAATCATAATGCAAGTTCATCAAAATTCGTTGTTGCCAATACTAATAAGGACATTACGATGTTAGTAGAACGGTTTCGGGACTTAGAACATATTCCTGAAAATGCCGAGCAACATGTACGTGGTCTGTTCAAAAAGTATCGCGAATTTTGAATTTTCGTGGGTTACGTATATTCGAATTTCGATTTTTTTGTGGCGTTATGTTGGTACACACTTATCTCTCACTTATGCCGACAAGCTCGGCCATTTTTAATGTTCACTTAATTGTTGACAGCTGCTTTGCTTGCACGTGTTTCGATTTTACGATTTTTCGCCGCGAAATTCGTACCAAAATTGCTCAATTGAGACCAAAAACAGCATCGCATGAACATTGCTAATGAGATGTTAAACTATGTCCGCGACGACCCAAACTTGCTCCAGAGGGTCATAACTGGTGACGAATCGTGGGTTTACGGTTATGACGTGGAAACCAAAGTTCAATCATCTCAATGAAAGCTGTCGCACGAACCAAGACCGAAAAAAGCGCGCCAAGTTCGGTCGAATGTGAAAGTTTTGCTGACAGTTTTATTCGATTGCAGGGGCGTGGTGCATCATGAGTTCTTGTCACAGGGAAGAACGGTCAATAAGGAATATTACCTGCAAGTTATGCGCAATTTGCGCGAAGCAATCTGCCAGAAACGCCCGGATTTGTGGAAGAACAAAAATTGGCTTTTGCACCACGATAACGCACCTGCTCACACATAGTTGCTTGTGCGCGACTTTTTGGCCAAAAACAACACACTAATGATGCCGCAGCCACCGTATTCCCCAGATCTGGCCCCCTGTGACTTTTTCTTGTTCCCTAAACTGAAGAGGCCTATGAAAGGACGACGTTACGCTACGCTTGACTAGATAAAGACGGCATCGAAGGAGGAGCTGAACAAGATTCAAAAAAATGAATTTTTGAAGTGCTTCTAAGATTGGAAAAACAGTTGGC
The DNA here is from genome assembly GCA_021224005.1 of Drosophila setifemur. NCBI lineage: Eukaryota > Metazoa > Arthropoda > Insecta > Diptera > Drosophilidae > Drosophila > Drosophila setifemur. The sequence goes on from JAJJHY010001767.1 coordinate 354,226, forward strand.
ACAAGTGTATAATATCTAATGGGGATTATTTTGAAGCGGACAAAATAGATATTCATGAATAAATAAATAATTTTTGAAAAAAAACACAAAATTCGCGATAATTTTTGAACAGACCTCGTATGTGAAAAAAGATTTCGCTCAAAGTGTAAATAGCTTTTTGAAGTTAGCTTTCCCTTCAAAACTGTTCCGCAAGTCTTGCCTGCTTCCTTTAAGGCGGCTAAGCAGCGATTCGTATCACAAAACGATGAATGATTATATAATATTATATATTAAATATACATAAGTTTATAACCCATCAGTTACACCAAATTTAGAGTGGTTTTTGACGCTTAGTAAAAAACGTTATCAACGCAATCACTGAATAATACTCTAAAAGTAGGACTGACTGTTTTTGATTCAGATTGAACCTATTTGCAATTACATCGGATATATGAACTAATGGTCGGGCGAGAAAAGACATCCGACGAGCTTAAGATTACTGCCTATATTTTCGCGCCAGACAAAATTATGAATGATGTGCTCCAAAGGGAGACCCCTAGCAATTATAAGTTAGCTCATTTGGCTTACAAATTTATTTCTTACTAATTTATCATTAGCCGTTTATATATTAGCTTGCAAATTTGTTGTACCTACATTTAAACTAGATTAAAGTTATGTTAAGCAATATTGGGGACCATTTTGCTAATGTTAATAATAGGCATATAAATAAATCGTATTTTTTTTTACCAATAATTAAACAACTGCAAACATAAGCAACAAAAAAACAAGTAAGAACATTTCAGTCGAGTTTTTCGACTGTTAAATACCTTTTACCAATATTGATCTAAGTTAAATAAATCAAGAACAAAAAAAGGTAAAAGAGAAGTACCGAGTCTAGGGCTCGAACCAGGTACCTCCGTGTTATGAGCCAGACATATACATTTATATATACATATTATATTATATATTTATATATACATATTATAAACGGAGAAGACTCTGGATCGTAAATTTTGCAGTGCAGTGCAGTGCAAACATAAAAATACAAATGGAGGGGGCGGTGGGCGTGGCGTAAAAAAAAAAACTTGCTCTGCGTCAGTATTAGGAGAATTTACACTGGTAATATTTGTACACTACCTCTTGCAGTTTCTGAGATCCGTTTGTTCATTCGGACGAATGTACCCTTTGGGTGCAGGGTCTAATAATGTAAGCAAAATAAGTTTTATGCAGATGGAGTAAATGGATTTTTGTAATTGTTGGTAGATTGTTGGATTTGCTCTTAGAATTAGGCAATAATATGAAATATGTATTTCGAATAAGTTTAAGATTCCCGAGTTGATATAAAATAATAGGTAATAATCGAAAGATTTTTGTATGGGAGGTGAATACGCTTAATAACAAGCAAGGAAGGCCAGCTTCGGTACCCGAAGCTTAGAATACCCTTGCAGACCAGTTGCCTTCAAACTGTTTGATCGATTTTATGACAGCTGTGGAATATAGTGATTCAATCTTTGGTTTTTAAATATCTAAGACGGCTTTAATATCTATGACTACAGTATTTCTCAAGAATCAATTAATTGTTTTGAAAAACTCAAGAGTTATGCTCAATGACCCATTTTCCCCCATCGTTCCTATGGCAACTATAGGAAATAGTGGTCCGATTTTGATGGAACTTTCAGGATATGTTAAAATAGTCAATAATACAAGTTTCTTAAGAATTAAATAAAATATTTTTGAAAATTGCGAATTTATGGCACTTTTTCCCAATCGTTCATATGACACGTGCCATTACAGAGTAGTCCCGCTGACATTGTGTATCGCGGCTCTGACGTCAAAGAATTGAATCAATAGATTTGGTTCAGTGAAAATTTATTTTAATGACTAAAAATTAGTTCATTTGGCCTGAGATTTTTCTCATCTCAAAGATTTTGAAAATACAAAATATACAATAGTATGCTTAGCTGTACAGTCAAACTACTTATTCGATGTTATGTCTCGTATAAAAAGCTTATTCGATATTTTGTTTGCTTTTACCAATTTCATAATAACTGCAAAAAATGAACAGTTAGTCTCGTTTATGTCTATCGAGCAAATTGCGCAAATTGTGCAAAAATTCTAATTTTCTAAGGAGTTCAGCAGAAGGCCAAATATTGTCACTTGTTGAAGATGGTTGAGATTAATCCGTATGGGAGGTATTTTGTTCAATACAACTATGACCTTTGATTCGATATTTTCATTTATTGCCAATACATTCGCATTTTGTTGCTCTATATTTTTACAAACTGAAATATTGAAAATTATTAGCATGGTTACTATGGTTACCCTGCTTGGACAGCAGGACCTCTCGGCGCGTCGTCGTGAAATGTTAGTGTTCTAACGTCAAAACTCTTCAATTTATGTGTATGCCATAAAAGGACTAGGCCTGTTAGCACCGTTAAAAGTCGGGGCAACTATCTTGGAAACCCATTCCAATGAATGAACTATCGCCCGAGTAGAATAAACTAGGTGCTTTATCCACTATGGTTCGGAATCAACTTTTATCTCCCAACGGTTATTTAACTAAATCAAATTATCATTCTAATCTGTTGAGGCGCATGTATCTGAGCTTAATCAGGCTGTTGCAGCCCAGCCACAAAATCGATGTCAATTCAATTTTGGCTCTCCTTCAAGGCCAAGAATTCAGTTGGAGGGCTCTGCATACGTGCTTGCTCAATTAGCTGGAGACTTGTCGTTATATCCAATTCCAGCAGGTTCGTTAAGAGAGCATCCCAATCTTCAACTTGCCGATCCGTCTTTCCACCGAAACTCGCCGATAGATGAGCTCATAGGCGCAGATATCCTTCCGTCCATCCTATTTGGCGGCTCCCGTCCAAATATTTGTGGCGCCTTGTTGGGTCAAGAAACCTGGATTAACACCGACCCAGTCGTAAGGAACCATTTCTTCCTTCTCGAATCAAATATCCTTCGACAGTGAACTAAAACTTAAGAAACTCCTCACAAAGTTTTGGGATATGGAGGACCTTCCAAATACATTGCACTAGCTCAATTCCTTCGGAATGAAAGTCGTTTGAATAAAAACGACCAACTACAAAAGCAGTACAACTCAGTAATCCAGGAGTATCCATCATGCAGTCTTCAAGTGTGACAGCACGACCACAAAGATGCGAGTAGTTTTCAATGCATCCAGTCCATCTTCCAATGGCAAAAGTCTAAATGACATCCTTCACCTAGGTCCTGTTCTCCAATCTGACTAAGGAGGGCAATTTCTTTCATATCAGAAGTGCATATGACTTTAGACAGCGCTATTATTCCTATGAGAAAGTGGATCTCCAACTCCAAGGATGTGTTAAAAGATATTCCAAATGATCGCCGACTCGGTGCCGACTTCCAACAGATCCAACATTATGTATCCGATGGCAAGCTGATAAGGATGAGTTTTTCTTTGTGCCTTCCGAAATGACAATAGGGAAATTCGTTACTAAACGTGCACCGTTTAGAGCTCTGCGGAGCGGTTCTTTTTGCTGAACTGTTCACAGCACCACTCCATCAGATGCCAGCTGATAATTTTAAGCATACTTCTGGACAGACTTCACTATTATGTTGACGGCTAAAAACACCGCCATGTAAGTGGACAACCTTTGTAGTTAATAGAGTCGCTAAAATTACCCAATCCGTTGATGCTGACAAATGGGCACACGTTTGCTCCCGCTAACTTGGCTAGCAGAGGGGTATCACAAGATCTTCAAGCTAGTGGCATGGGCCGCAGTGGCTACAGCTAACACACTTTCAGTGGCCTGAGATCTGAGATGCCAAATCGTCCACAATCGCTCCGGCTTAAAGCTCCGAACCAGCATTTATGACATCGTTGAAAAGACGAATATTTAAAAGAACTCCACAAACGAAGCAAATGGCAACTTGACAAAACCACCAGCTTGGAGATATGGTTGTCGTGAAAGAAGATAACCTTCCTTTAAATGAGTGGCGTTTGGGTCTTGTGATAGCTACATATCCCGGTTGTAATGACAAGGTGCGCGTGGTCGATGTCCTTACGTTAATTATCTTTACTAATGATCCTATTCCAAGATCAAGACAACTAACCCTCATCCACTCAAATTCTCTTACTTTAGCCTCTTTTATTCTAATTCATCCTTTTCCCGTTATGCAGCTTACAATTTTATACCCTTGCAGAGGGAATTATAATTTTGACCAGAAGTTTGTAACGCAGTGAAGAAGACATTTCCGTATATATATTCTTGATCAGCATCACCAGCCGAGTCGATATAACCATGTCCGTCTGTCTGTCCGTCTGTTGGTTGTAACTATGTAAACTAGTCTCTCAGTTCTAAAGTTATCGGGCGAAAACTTTGCACCGACATAGCTGCCATAGAAACGATTGGAAAAATGTGCTATAAACTCGCCATTTTTAAAGATATTTTATTTATTTTTAATGACTATTTTAACTTATCCTGAAAGTTTCTTTAAAATCGGACTACTGTATCCCATAGCTGCCATAGGAACGATGTGAGAAAATGGGTGATTGAGCATAACTCTGGTGTTTTTCAAGACGATTAATTTATTCTTGAGAATTCTTAGACATTAAATCCCTTTAATCGGATCACTATATCCTTTAGCTGCCATACAAACGATCGAACAGTTTTAGGCAACTGGTCTGCGAGGGTATTCTAAGCTTCGGGTACCGATGCTAGCCTTCCTTTCTTGTTCCTACATGTACTGTTATTGAATTTTAACTACTTAAATAAAATTATTCCTATTAAGTATTTTTGCCATTATATAGCAAAGCGGGTTGAAGGGCCCTCGTAGGTGGTGTAAGCCGCGCCTGAAGGTGCCGAGCTTATCGCCAAGTTTAAAATTATGCCCTGTGTGATTTAAATATGTAAGGTTTAATATGCGAATATACATGAAGCGCAACCTATTAATTGCATCTGGTTTCTAGAAGTAAATCTATCTTTTATTAAGCCCTTTTAAGTAACGAAAAACTTCATAATTGCTTTCAAAACGTTCTTTTAGTATATAATTTAACTTTTCGAAATTGGTCGGGTTGGACTTACTAACAATGATTTGATTAAAAGTGTTTTTAAAGTTGTTGTATTCCGAGTACTTTCTATCAGATATTGGCAAGGAAAGACTTGGTAATCTGGACGACGATATTATTGCCAATAAATGGCATGGTTGCTGATTCCATCCTGGTGCTGCGGAATTCTTAATCTGATTGGTTGTCAACCTTTTATTTCAATGAAGGTGTTTCCAGCTCTCCACGGCCGCTGGGTCAAACTTTTCAATTTCAGATTGAACCGACATAGGTTTAAAATAGGAGTCTAGAATTCCCAGCCGGCATAGAAATTCGGCATTTGAGAGTCTAGTGTCGGTTGTTGTTGCGGTTCTAATATCTTAAAAAAGGACGGAAGCAAAAGAGAAAGGGCGACAGCAGTGCTAGGAACTTGCAAAGAATCAAGGATAGACCAGTCATTTTCAGAATTTGCTAGAGTGAAAGCGCAGTTACAAACAATGTGGAGATGTGAAAGATTAGCTTGTGACGATAAGGAAAAGCAAAAGAGCGATTATTTCGATTTCTGTTTAATATAAAATACACAAGCCTCACGGTGGGCGCCAAAAAGTTTTATTAAATATAGAGCGTTTTAATATTCTTTTAACTCTATAAACCAGAAGCGAAGGTGTACAGTTTGTTTGTGTTTTCAAAATAAGATCGATCAGGCGTAGAGATAATTGTTAGGTAATTTTGTTAGGGTGATTTTCTTTGCACTTAGATTTCATAAGCAAGTGATCCAACATTTAGGTTGACAACTGGCAAGTGAGTTACTCAAAAACGGAGATAATCAAAACCAATCAACCAATTTTTTTGGATTTTTACAAAAGGACCCCGAATTAAACTGTCCGACTGCATCGGACTATCTACCTTATTAACATAATTTTATGCGCAAAGGCCTGCAAAAAAAATCTTAGTTGGCCTATGCTGCTTATATTATATTTTTTTACCTGAAATTTTGTCGCATACTTTTTTCCGAGGGAATGGCAATTTTGTCTTTTAGTTTAAGATCCCATTGGATAAATTGGAGCTAAAACAAAAGTTTATAAAAAAAGTGATTTTTAGATATTGGTTTGTTTAAATTAGTTAATATCATAACATTAAAAAAAAATGACAACGAAATATTTGTGTTGTATTGACAAAGGATATTGAAATGTAGGAAACAGATTTTGTACATGGTTTAATCAAAAAAGACGTGAAATAGTTCCTTTGGTTGCCTGCGCAAAAGTTCTATCAACATGGTGATGCTTTAATGAATCTGATAACATGATTTTGTTGCCTTCCCATTTAGAGTTTTTGGTTTTTTCTTCAGCTGTTTATTTCTAATTTGTATACCTGTGTAAGGCAGTGAAGACACATATACGACCCCGTTACTGCCTTAACCTCTGCAGCGTCTAGATATGCTCACATCTATTAAAACAAGCTGGTTTTAATATAACAAATTTGGGTACAACACATCAATCTTAATCAAGCATTTTTAAACAAAATTGACATTCGCAGCCGGATAAATAATCAAGAGCATATACTCCCTTTCGCCGCAACTATAACTACGCCGCAAACCAAATGTGCTTAAATGTCGAATTTACGACTTTTTTCCCAGCCCTTCCGACTTATATACTATAGACAGACAGACGGACATTGCTGGAACGATTCGGATGGTGATGCTGATCAATTCATTTCCCATAGCGAACGGACATGTTTTTATTTTGCGCCCCGAAAATTTTCTGTTTGATAACAAAAACCCCGGAGTTTTTATAAAGTAACCAATTTAAGCTATTCCGATCACTATCTGCGGTATTCATCAGCTTTTTCCGTTCGCTACGCGTGTGCAAGTTAACATTATTGAAGGGTAACAAACAGTCAGTAGAAATCTCAGATGATTCTTGGATCACCCTAGTGTTTCTAGTTGCCGGCGGCGGCCGTGCCTGGGTCCCGTTAAGTTCTCGGTATGGTGAGTTATGCTCATTCTGCTTTGATCAGCATTCTCCTCTGCCACGCGGTCGGCCTGCCGACCCAGCTAGCGTTTCGTACAGTTAAATTTAGTTCTGTTTTACATTTACTTGAATAAAGAGCACATGGCTCGTAAACTTGACTCCGGCCATCGCCGTCAACTTATTTGCATTCGCCCACTGAGCTTAAGGCCAGGGGTATAGGGGGGCAGTCACCCTCTCATCATAAACTGACACAGCAGCAGGCACCATACAGGTGCCACGTCATCAGCGGCCATCTAGGAGCAACATTATTGCCCGGCCGGCAATCCTTGAGTAACCACTTCATCAGCAGCCAACTAGCCGCTGCCACCCAGCGAGCACCTTACCGGTGCCACGCCATCAGCAGCCATCCAGCGGCTGCCATAAATTTCTTCCATAATTGGCGCCCAACGAACAATAGAATTAGCGACCCTTAAAGATTTCAAGGAAAACATGTAAGTGGGCTGATTAATAAATTTACGGCTTCAAAAAACAAACACAGAAATTGAATACATTAAAAGTGTGCCTTATAATTTGTGAAAATAAATAAAACTCGCACACACTTCAAAAAAAAAAGATAATAAAATTTTCTGCAATTGTGACCGGCAGCCCAGACAAAATTTCTAATTGTGAAAATAAAATTGAATAGAACAAATATAATTATAAAATATATTAAAGGGTTATGCCAGCCGAACGGAGTATTCGGCTATATTCTATATTACCATATATTGAACCTCGTATGAATTAGGTGGCATAAGTTCAAATTTTTAATGAGCTTTCCAGGTCCATATAGAGAAATTAAAAGGGAGGTTAAAAGTGATAGTGAAGAAGAAGAGATTCAAGGCTTTATAGTAAGACAGGTTCAAATTGAAGAGGAAGAAGACATAATGAACGCGAACGAATTGCAAAACATTATACAGGGCGCCTTGGCGCAACAGGAGATTAGACTCCGGGCAGAATTTGAAGCCCAAATCAACTCCGTTAATGTACAGTTACAAAACATGCGCGTAGAGCCCCCACAGGTGGAGGCATACCAAAGAGTCTCAGTGCAGCCAGGAGCACCCCCATGCGATATACCGCTCCATGTAATTAATTCAGTGCCAGAGTTTAACGGTGAGCAAGACGAGTATGTAGCGTGGAGACAATCTGCCACGGACGCATACGAACTTTTTAAACCTTACCAGGGCAGCTGTGCCCATTATCAAGCCGTTACCATAATCAGGAATAAAATAAGGGGCCCAGCACGAGCGTTGCTGGTATCACATAACACTGTACTTAATTTTGATGCCATTCTGGCAAGATAAGACTGCTCCTACGCGGACAAAACTTCGTTGCGGCTGTTGCGACAACAGCTTGAGACGGTTCGTCAAAGCGACCAAACCCTCATGCAATACTATGACGAGGTTGAGCGGAAGCTAACCCTAGTCACAAATAAAATTGTCATGTCCCACGACATGGAAAGAGCCACACTACTTAACACAGAGGTTAGGGCGGACGCCCTACACGTGTTTATCTCAGGCCTAAAAAATAACCTAAGGGCTGTTGTATTCCCGGCGCAGCCAAAAGACCTTCCATCGGCATTGGCATTAGCTAGGGAAGCTGAAGCTAGCATCGAAAGAAGCCAGTTCGCGGCAACATATGCTAGGGCAATGGAGCAGAAGACACAGAATTCTGACTCTCGTAAGGGTCAGTACCGCGCTCCCGACAAACAAGGGAACGAGAAGAATCCTCACTATTTTAGGAAAACAGATAAGAACCAACAAAACGATTTTGGGCGTAAACCAGGGAATTGGGCCGACCGTGGCCATCCACGTCAGGCAGCAGAACCCATGGACTGGAATCCATCATCTTCCAAGTCCAAGCAACACCCACACGTTACACAGAACAAAAATGTAGCACAGGCTCAAAATTCGCAGGCCAAAAATTCAAAAAGACCAAACTCCTCAGATAGGATAACTGACCAAAGGCGCCAGCGGCTTAACAAGATCGAGCAGACCGCCAGTGCCAAAGACCAAGAGTATGATAGCGTTGCGGCAGCCGCGCTGATCGCAATCGAAGACGACAGCGACTCGGTCGACTCCCATGACTTTCTCAATTTGTTAGTGAGCGATCCCCGTTCATCAAACGACGGCTGGCTGGGAGAAATTTAAAAATTCTTGTTGACACAGGGGCAGCGAAAAGTTATATAAAGTCCGTAAAGGAGCTTAAAAACATAACGCCAGTCGCCTCACCGTTTTGCGTGGATTCAATTCACGGGTCCAACTACATAAACAAAAAGTGCCTAATAAGCGTCTTGGGAACAATTTCCCCATTTTTTATATTAGATTCCCTATCAATCTTTGACGGAATCATAGGCTTCGACTTGCTAACGCAGGTGGGAGCAACCATCAATATGCAAACTAATAAAATTCTGTATGGTTCCGTGTCTGAGGACCTGCAGTTCCATGATTGCGACAATGTTAACTTTACCAACATAGAGGACATAGTCGTTCCAGAGTCAGTAAAAAGGAGTTCATCCAAATGATGAAAAAAAGATCTAAGGTCTTCTCCGACGCAACTCAAACCTTGCCGTACAACACAAATGTTGTGGCAACTATTCGCACTGAGGATAACAACCCAGTGTACTCTAAAACGTACCCACACCCAATGGGTGTCGCAGAGTTTGTTAATAAAGAAATAAAAAACCTACTGAAGTCTAATATTATTACCGCATCGAGATCACCGTACAACAATCCAACTTGGGTGGTCGATAAAAAAGGATTAGATGAGACAGGTAGTAGGAAAAAGCGTTTGGTAATCGACTTCAGGAAACTGAACGAAAAAACCATTCCGGATAAATACCCCTTGCCAAGTATCGAGTTAATACTGGCAAACCTTGGCAAAGCCAAATACTTTACAACCCTAGACTTAAAATCCGGCTATCACCAGATTTTTCTGGCGGAGCAAGATCGCGAAAAAACCTCATTTTCAGTCAACGGAGGAAAATATGAATTCTGCCGTTTGCCTTTTGGATTAAAAAATGCTGGTAGCATTTTTCAAAGGGCAATAGATGACGTCTTGAGGGAGCAAATAGGGAAATCATGTTACGTCTATGTGGACGATGTCATTATCTTTTCGGAAACGAAAGAGAGCATGTCAAGCACATTGACTGGGTCCTGAAAAAATTAAGCCAGGCCAACATGACCGTCTCACAAGAAAAAACCCATTTCTTTAAAGAAAGTGTCCAATACCTTGGCCTTGTAGTGCCCCAAAACGGGGCTACAACTGACCCTGAAAAGGTAGCAGCCATTAAGGAATACGAAGAACCGAAAAGCTTATTCTCACTAAGATCTTTCTTAGGACTTGCCAGCTATTATAGATGTTTCATAAAAGATTTCGCTACAATAGCCAGGCCGCTCACCAACCTCCTCAAGGGAGAAAACGGTTCCGTAAGTAAACACATGTCTAGGAAAATTCCAATAAAATTTGACGATCAGCAAAGAGACGCTTTCGATAGACTTCGAAACATTTTGACATCAGAAGATGTCACTCTCAGATACCCAGACTTTAAGAAACCGTTTGATCTGACCACCGATGCGTCAGCTTACGGCATCGGGGCTGTACTGTCCCAAGACAAAAGGCCAATTGCGATTATATCCAGAACTCTTAAAGACTGTGAGACCCGTTACGCAACTAACGAAAGAGAGTTGCTAGCCATAGTCTGGGCTCTAGGAAAATTAAGGCGGTATCTGTATGGCACTCGTGACATAAGAATTTACACAGACCATAAGCCGCTGACGTTCGCTGTCTCGGACAAGAACCCAAATGACAAATTAAAGCGATGGAAGGCATTTATAGATGACTACGGCGCAAAAGTCATATACACTCCGGGCAAAGAGAATTATGTCGCCGACGCCCTTTCGCGACAAAATATCAATGCCCTCCATCATAGTGAAGAATCTAGCACATATACGATAGAAACAACCAAAAAACCTTTAAATTGTTTCAGAAATCAGATAATCCTAGAAAAGGCAAAATATTTCATGAAGAGATACTTTATATTTTTCGGAAATAAATCCCGCCATATCATACATTTCACGGAAAAATCCGACCTTCTAGAAACATTAAAACCAATCATCGACCCAAAAGTTGTCAACGCTATTCATTGTAACTTGCCAACATTGGCCAGCATTCAACATGCATTGGTGTCAAATTTTCCAGCGACGAAATTTTGGCATTGCAAAAACTTTGTATCAGACATTTCCGATAAAAGCGAACAGATCGAAATAATTACCACAGAACACAACCGTGCACACAGAGCTGCTCAGGAAAATATCAAACAAGTCCTTCGTGACTATTATTTTCCGAAAATGTCCAAATTAGCAACCGAGATAGTAACGAATTGCAAAATATGCACTACAGCAAAGTATGACCGACACCCCAAGAAACAACAACTTGGGGTAACCCCAATTCCGTCATATGTCGGCGAAATGCTGCATATTGACATTTTTTCCACCGATAAAAAATTATTCTTAACCTGCGTTGACAAGTTCTCCAAATTTGCAACAGTGCAACCAATAGTGTCTAGGGCAATAGTGGACGTAAAAATTCCTATCATCCAATTAATAAACTTATTCCCAAATACCAAGACAATATACTGTGATAACGAAGCGTCTTTCAGTTCTGAAACGATCACATTGTTACTCAAAAATCAGTATGGCATAAATCTGGTAAAGGCACCCCCGTTGCACAGTAGTTCAAACGGACAAATTGAACGCCTCCACAGCATCCTGACAGAAATAGCGAGGTGCATCAAAATGGATAAGCAAATTAATGATACAGTGGAACTAGTTATGCCGGCGACCGTTGAATACAATAAAACATTACATTCGGTCATTAACCAAAAACCCATCGACGTGATTCACTCCGCTTCCGACGAAGTTAAGCAAGCAATAAAAATTTGTATTGCAAAAGCACAAAAAGATAATCTTGACAGATGTAACCCGTCAAGACAAAATAGAATATTTGAGGTAGGAGAAAAAGTCTACTTAAAAAACAATAGAAGACTAGGCAATAAGTTAACTCCGTTATTCACGGAAAAACGGGTTGAAGCGGACCTGGGAACAGCTGTCCTCATTGGAGGGAGGGTGGTCCACAAGGACAACCTTAAATAACTCTTTCCACTAATTTACGCGCATCTAACACACCCAACACAAACACAAACTTAGGAAAAGCCAGTAGATTTAATTTGTCCTTTTCTCACAGGATCGCGGGAATTATATTAACAATGTTAGCAGTAGTTAACGCTAGAGTGACAGACTTTAAGCATTCAAGCAATTCGAGAGATTTCTCAATTATGTTAGACGAAACAGCTAGATTGTCCGCGTTATTTCCACAATCACACATGAGAAAATTGTTAGACGTTGATACTGATCATATTAGAAACATTTTATCCGTATTAAAGGCACACCACCGAATTGCCAGAAGCCTAGACTTTTTAGGCACGGCGTTGAGAGTGGTAGCGGGCACTCCTGATGCAGCTGACCTTGAAATATTAAAAATGTCCGAATCCCGGTTAATTGAATCAAACAATAGATAAGTAGTCATTAATACCGAAACGCAGAGGCAGATCAACAAATTAACCTATGCTGTCAATCAAATCATTAAGGCAAAAAAGAATGACCTGGTTGACCTCCACATTTATACGAAGTTCTTTTGGCCAGAAATAGAATGCTAATTACAGAGATACAGAATCTGATGCTTACGGTCACACTTGCAAAATCAAATATCATAAACCCGGCTATGTTTAACCATGAAGATTTGAAGTCCGTTTTAGTTGATCACCCCACAGAGATTCCTGTTATTAGCCCAATCTAGTCTAAGTCTAATATTAAGGTCCTTCAGTCCGATAATATTATTCACGAACTCATCGCACACCCTAAAATAAAACCATCTTTCCCGTTTCCCACCAACACACCATTTTCCAACTACGGAGCAACGTGATAGCTGAGTGCAACCAGGAAGTCTTAGCGATCACTGATTGCATGTCGACAATGTATGGAGCATTCTGCAAACTGGCAACCCAGGACACATGCGCCCGAGGCTTACACGCAGGAGTCACGGCGCATTGCGAAACGCAGGCCAGCCACCTAAGCCCCATAACGCTGGTAGACGATGGTATAATGATAATTAATGAGTGTCCGGCAATGGTCAGCACGGATGATGTCCCAAATATAGAAACAAATGGCACGCATCTAATAACATTTGAGCGACTAGCCTTTGTAAACGGCACCAAATACTTAAATCAACGTGAAAGCATAAGAAAGACTGCGGGTGTGGCGGCTTCCGCCCTGCTAACCATTATCGGGCATAGCCATGTGCTAAGCATGCCAATGCACCAAAACCCGGAAACAATCGAAACCCTCAAAAATGAAGTAAAGGCGGCTGGATCAACGGACATCTGGATCGCTGTCGGCGTGGGAGTAAGCTTTTTAATCAGCAGTTTCATCCTGCTCCATCTCGTGTGGAGGAAAAGACGAGATGCATGGGAAATGCGACAGGTTGCCGAAACATTCAAGGCGACCGAGGACGGTCTTACTACTAAGGGGGGAGTAGTTAACATTATTGAAGGGTAACAAACAGTCAGTAGAAATCTCGGATGATTCTTGGATCACCCTAGTGTTTCTAGTTGCCGGCGGCGGCCGTGCCTGGGTCCCGTTAAGTTCTCGGTATGGTGAGTTATGCTCATTCTGCTTTGATCAGCATTCTCCTCTGCCACGCGGTCGGCCTGCCGACCCAGCTAGCGTTTCGTACAGTTAAGTTTAGTTCTGTTTTACATTTACTTGAATAAAGAGCACATGGCTCGTAAACTTGACTCCGGCCATCGCCGTCAACTTATTTGCATTCGCCCACTGAGCTTAAGGCCAGGGGTATAGGGGGGCAGTCACCCTCTCATCATAAACTGACACAGCAGCAGGCACCATACAGGTGCCACGTCATCAGCGGCCATCTAGGAGCAACATTATTGCCCGGCCGGCAATCCTTGAGTAACCACTTTATCAGCAGCCAACTAGCCGCTGCCACCCAGCGAGCACCTTGCCGGTGCCACGCCATCAGCAGCCATCCAGCGGCTGCCATACCTCCCTGCGAGCACCTTGCCGGTGCCACGTGCTAATCCGCCCGTGCGAGAGCAACGCCTCCACCGGGCCACAAACTTCTTCCATAATTTGCATGCACCTGTTTATTGAAATAACTCTGAGCAAGTAATTTTGTGTAAACTTAGTGTTGTTGTAGTTTGTTCTTCATCTCCGTTTTGCGTGTAAATCTATTTACAGCAATTTCTTAGTAAAGTCGCCCTCTCTCTTTGTAATTTGTAAATTTGTAAATATGTTCATCGCAACAGTAGCAAAGTCCCTCTCTCTGCCCATACTTCTCTCCCATTATACACCATTCTCGCCTCTCTTTGCACAGTGGTCCACAGTACGGCAAAAATGTCCGAGATTATCTGGTCGGTGAAAACTTGCCGCAAAGCTATTACAGCGAGACAAGCTAGTATCCACTGTTGGCTGTGCGATAATGTCATGCATTGCAAGTGCTTGAACTATTCCGGGCATGTAGCCGATGCTATGGCCCTTAGGACTGGGTTGCATTATTGTTGCGAAGCCTGCCGTGAGATTGAGATCGAAATAAAATCGTTCATGCGGCAAACCAAAGGTGGTTTTAAAAATTTGGTTATTGGGTTTCAACAAATCCATGACCAAATGATGGCGCTCGACGCTCAATTTAACAGCCTTCAGCTGTTAAATGAGTCGCCGAAGCGCAAAAAAACCGCTTCTGGTGAACCCGTGGCCACTACCACACAATCTCGGGCGGCGGAGCAACGAATGATGGCAAAACAGCCAAGGACGGAAGGTAGAAAAATACAACTTTTCCTACGCTAGGGACATTGCATCTTTCAAAATAAGTGTCCCATTAGAGTTCTTCGACATTATTTGCTCTCCCAGTTTCTGGCCAGAGCATATTATAGTCCAAGAACACCAAGCTATGAAAAGAATTAAAAACAATAAATGGCCTATTGCTATTAAACTTCCCCAGCCATCTGCATCCACTGTGATCACAAAAAACTAGCCTCCTCTTTCCTTATATCCTATCAGAATACAAGAGGCCTACGAAGTAAGCCTACTAAATTGTACTCTGATAGTTTTTCATTTGGTTCACAGGTGATTGTGTTTACTGAAACCTGGTTAAAGCCCGACATTCTCAGTTCCGAGGTTTTCTTTAGAATTGATCGTCCTTCCCGGCGGGGTGGTGGAGTATTATTTGCGGTTGACTCCAAACTACCGGCGGAAGAGATAAGCCTTCAAGAACTCGGTGATATCGAATTCATTTGCGCTAAAGTAACATTCTTAGGTAACTCTTTCTTTTTTACCTGTTCATATATTCCGCCTTCTTCCGAGTTATCCATGTACTGGAAGCACTTATCTGCTATCCAATCTGTTTCCAACTTGCTTGCCGACAGGAATCAGTTGATTGTTCTTGGTGATTTTAATATACCATAAGTCAATTGGTCCGATGATACAGTCTCTCTGTATTGCCGATGGCGCAACATGACCTTATTGTTGGCCTGCTTGAACTGTCATTGTCGCAAATTAACCATGTGCGAAACTCTTTAGGCCGCAAAATGAATCAGCATGATTCTATCAAGAACATCCCCTCTAACACAACCTGAAGATCACTATCATCCCACTTTCGAGATGACGATCGACATTGTAGAAATCGAGGTTTCCAAATCGAATATGAGAGCCCCGCGTACCAGATGCTTTCGGAATACTGATTTCCTTAAATTAAACTCTCTTTTAGCCGGCTATGATTGGTCCGACCTCTACTCATGCACCGACATTGTGAAGTGTGATGACTTATTTTATAAAAAATTAAATATGTTTCTTGACTCATGTGTTCCGCTGCGGTATCCACCTAATTCAGAAACTCCGCCGTGCTTTACCAAACATTTAAAAAATTTAAAAATAATAAAAAAAATAATTTACACTAAATTTAAAGAAACCGGGTCGAGCAAGGTATATGCTCAGTACTTAACTGCTCGGTCTAATTTCACCGTGCTTAACGCTCAGTGCTATAATAATTATTTAACTCGTTGCAAGGTCCAGTTCACTCAGGACCCAAAACAGTTTTATAATTTTGTTAACACCAAGCGTAAGTCTGTTCTATTCCCACCCTCTATGTCCTTTGAAAACTCATCGGCAAACACCGATCAGGCCATTGACGATCTTTTTGCTAGATTTTTCAAAACCACATATGAACTCGCTAAAATTTTAAACTATACGGATTACCAGGAATTCCCAAGGTCAAATGCAATTTTCTGTCCCGGCATTAACGAAAGCTCGATTATAACCGATCTTCAACGGGTTAAGCCAACTTTTTCGCCAGGACCAGGCTGCGTGCTTAGATACTGCGCCGATTACCTGAGCAAGCCTCTTCTTAAGTTATTTAATCTGTGTCGAGTCCTCAACGTTTCCTCGGATATGGAAGGAATCATACGTTATTCCTATCCACAAAAAAGGTCAACGAGGCGATGCAAGCAATTACAGAGGTATCTCTAAATTGTCTGCTATCCCCAAGCTTTTCGAGAAACTTCTAACCCCTCAATTGCAACACCTATGCAGCTCTTTTATTTCTCCATACCAACATGGATTTATGAAACGTCTTGAGTACGGATCATGTGTCTGGAGTCCTCAGCATGGAGTTCACCAAGACAAAATTGAATCCGTGCAAAAAAGATTCCTTATCTTCGCGCTTAGAGGCCTCAACTGGGAACCAAACTTTCAACTTCCCTCTTACTCTAGTAGACTGATGCTTCTAAACCTACCCACACTTACTAATCGTAGAACCATGTTTGGTGTAGTTTTCATCCTCAAACTAATACACAATGAGGTTGATAGTTCTGCCTTGTTAGAACGCATCAACTTTAATGTGCCCCGTAGACTTACAAGAAATTTTAACTTTAACTTTAACACTAGCTTTAAACCATAGTAGTTTGAATTATGTCCTGCATGAGCCCTTTAGAGTACTTTGCTCAGATTATAACGTAGTGCACCAACTAACGTCCGATTTTTCTTCTATTAACGACCTTATGCATATTAAGTCCCTAATTCTTACCTACCTTACTCACCACAATTCTATGTAGTTTTCCTCGAAAGCTTTCTACTATTTTCCCTGCATGCTCGGTCCTATCTTCGCGATCGAGCCGTACGTTATGCGGCTGCGCCCCTCGGTCGGTTGAAAAAAAAGAATACATATACATTTGATGGGTGTCCGACCACAGCGTTTCAAACCTCTGGTGGAATACTTTAATACCATCTGCAAGGGTATACAAATCGGATATTGATCCGCTGCTGCCATAAACGATCGAACGGCTTAAAGGCAATTGGTTTGCAAGGGTATTCTAAGCTTTGGATCTTTGAAAGTCTCGTCGAAATAGAACCACTATAATCAATAGCTGCCATAGGAACGATATGGGAAAATGCATCATTGAGCATAGCTCTGGTGTTTTTCAAGACCATTAATTTTTGAAAAAAATATAGTTTTCATAGACATAAAAAATATTAAAAACATAAATTGGATCACTATATTCTATAGCTGTCATAGGTTTGAAGGCAATTGGTCTGCAAGGGTAAGCTTCGGGCCCGAAGCTAGCCTTTCTGTCTTGTTTATTTTAATTTACTGAAAAACATTTTAAAACTGGACTATTTTTTTTAATTTTTTGTTCCCTATGGGTAGGAACGCCACATGCACAAATATGTAGCGAATACTCATACATGTTAACATACATGAAAGTAGTGCGTTCTCAGCGTCCACTCTTAACAAAACAAACTTGAGAAACTCTATTTTGCATTGGCAGAATTTTATGCTTCAATTACGTGTGTAAAAGCACATGTGTTTAAGGTTTATGTAATTATAAATTGAGAAATCCATTTGAAATGTATTTTATAGTTGACCATCGAATTTAAATTGTTCTCTAATTTGCATTCTGGCAACGACAGTTATCTCTATTGGCCTTATATTAATTTTTGCCATAATAGCTTAGGCACTTTGCTATAATATTTAGAATATATGCGCTTATCTCTATTCTTTTTTATTTACTTTACATTTGTACTTCTTGCTCATAAGAACGGACGCGCTGGTTGCAAGTGTTTGCCAAAACATATTACAGACGGATTCTACGGCTACATTTTTAGCGACCTTGAAAGGACCAGCCAAGTTGGGTTCAATTGCTAAGTATCGTTTCCGATTTGTTAAGCGCTTGTGTAGTGGCCGCTGAGAGTTGGCCGCAGCAGAGTTGGAAATTGACGGCAAATAGAGTGGCTTCTATCAGCCAACCTGTTACATCATCAGGAGTACGTACTAGTTACGTATTTGGTTACATCTGCTCCGACCTAAGAATTTACCAACGCATTAACATAACCACACATCCGGTACACCCCGCACTCTCCACACACTGCAACAGGATCATTGTTCAATCAAGTTGCCGTTTAATTGCTGATCTTCAACAGCACATTGTTGAAAGCTGCAGCTGATCATTATCATTCACAATGGTAAACTGAGCTGCTGAGAACAGTAGCAATACAAAAATTGTAGCTAAGTTAGGCAGTCTTCGAGCGCAATGCACGATATTACAACGCCATATTATGAATTTGCACGATTAAGTGCTTGCTGACGGAGATAAAGCAAATTCGAAGGTTCTACATTGCAGACTTCAACTATTCAACCTCATTATAGTAACTTGTGTGACGTGCAGATAGAAAATTTGCATATCATCGATACTGAACGTACCGCACAAATGGAAATGTTTATCTTCGCGAATGTAGAAATTCAGTCAATTTTACAAGCAAAGCGTCGGGCAAGTGTACCACAAGTTACAGATGGCAGCTTTCTAAACGCCACCATGAGCTCTGAAGCGGCACATCATAAAAGGTAAATATGCGAACTATCGAAGGTACAAAGTTCCTTAATGAATTTAGTTCATAAAGACGCACATATTGCAACGATAGACAAGTTTAACTATTTGTTAAATTATTTAACTGTGCCTGCACTAGAAGTCGTGCAGTCCTTTTAAGTCACCCAAGACAACTACCACAAGGCGTTGGCTCGATTAGAAGCACAATATGAAAACAATGTTCTTATTTTTCAGGATTGTATATCAAGCTTATTCGCTTAATTGCTATGCACGGATCATTTTTGTCTTTAGAGTCTGCGGAGAAAATTATTAAAGCCATCATGGTTCACATTATTCTGTCGAAAGTATTAGCCGAGACAACGGCCAACTATGACAAAAAACAAGATTTCAAAAAACTGCCCTCATGGAATGATTGCTGCAATATCTTAATCGCAGGTGCCAATTTCTTGAAAGTCAACGAGGAGCTGTTTGCCATTCAGAACGGCAATACGGTAGGGTGGGATCGAACCAACCGACTACGTCAAGGGTATTTTTGGGCACTCAACCCGAATGCGTGTACTGCAAATCAAATCTGCAAAGAGTTTGCAGATCTATAGTTACAGCAACGCAGAGACACAGTTCGGAAGGCTGCATTAATGGCCAGCACAATCAAAAAGGGAATTATAAAAATCGGCGATTAATCTGGTCAGCTTCATTTGGCACGTGCCTTATTGGACTCAGGCTCTGAGGTTTGTTTTATCACAGAGGAGGCAGCGGTTCAGCAAGCGCCGTCTCCTGCAAGAGTTGAGCGGCATATCTAAAGTCAAGCAGATAATAAACTTTAATGTATTTGTTACTCTGAAATCTCGGCAGACAGATTTCAATTGGTCATCTAACTTTTCTCCTGAAAAAAGGATTTGCGCGAATTAATCTGCATAAATAATCAACACACCAAAGTGGCGCATGCCACCTGGAAATACATGCAGATCGGAAATTCTTTGTTTCCACCAAGATCGACATTTTGATTAACACCGAGGGTTTTTTTTGATGCCCTACGAGATGGCAAAAATAGCCTAGACATCGGATTGCCTTTCCCAATCAACTCGTTCAGCGATTTTGGGAAATAGACGAAAGCAGTAAAAAGTCGTCGAAATTCACAGAGGAAAAGAAGATATGCGAAAAGCATTTTTGCAAAAATTGTTCGGTCTTTTAAGACGGCCGATTCAAGGGATCGCCGACCGAGCTTGGTGAATCATTGCATATTGCACATCATCGATTCAGACTATTCGAACGCAGATTCGATCGAACATGGGCTTAGGAATGAATATATAAATCTCGGGCATATGTCTCTTGCACCTAACGCAGATCACACAAATCCTTTGCGTATTGGTTTGGCCGAACAGATTTGCACTCACCAGTGACATTGCAAAAATGTATCGTCAATTTATTATTGATGAGCGCGACAGGTGCTTCCAGCTAATCTTTTGGAGACCAGACGGATTCAAAGTCATCCTGCAGAAGATGCAAATGCTTGCGTCTCAACTTTTTTGATTTGTGTATAATAGAATCTCAGAGCTACAGGACTACAGGTCTCAACGTTTCTTGGCGCCATTTACCATCAGCAATAAATCCAGCGGACATCATTTCACGAGGGTATCGCTTACAGGAATTACACAGAAGCATGTGGCTGCCGGGGCCAGAATTTCTGCTACTTATAGCTGACAATTGGTCTCAACAAAAAGAGAAGCTTCCTACGCCGATCGAAGTACGCGCTAGAGCAGTACTCTCTTGCTTCAACATAAATTAAATATATCAATGCATCTCGCACATATCCAACATATGAAGCAACCGAAATTGCCGCGATTTAAAAGAAGATAACATTGCAATCTAGCTTGCAACGCCTCGCTCCCTTTTGGAAAGAAATGCAATTGGGCAGCGCAACAGTGTGTGTAATGAGAGTCGGCGGTCTACTGGAAACTACGAAATGTCATTCGACACATTGCAGCATAAAGATCACCGTTTTACCCGACTATACCTTCACCTATACCTTTCTTCATCGAACCAACCTTTACGCTGGACCTTGAATGCTGTTATCAATGCTATGCGGAACAATATGGGTCGAACGCTAGAGAAATGATAAGAAGGGTGGTGCGTGGATGCACCCATTGTTTCCACCACAAACCACGCCTCATGCACCAGATCATGAGGCAGACAGATTTCGATCGGAGCGACCATTCCTAGTCACAGGCGTCGACTCCTGCGGGCCATTTTATACTTCGTATAAAATCAGAGGCAAATTGCAGTACATTTGCTTTTATTAGACCCTGTACCCAAAGGGTAAAGGGTATATTAAGTTTGTGCAAATGTATGTAACAGGCAGAAGAAGGCGTGGCAGACCCCACAAAGTATATATATTCTTGATCAGCATGACGAGCTGAGTCGATATAGCCATGTCCGTCTGTCCGTCCGTCCGTCCGTCCGTCCGTCCGTCCGTCCGTCCGGATGAACACACGGATCTCAGCAACTGTAAGAGCTAGAGGAGCCGTATTACCAGTGTAGATTCTCCTAATACTGAGTCAATTAGAGTTTATTTTTTTAAGTCGGCGCCACGCCCACCGCCCCCGCAATTTGTATTTTGAATTTTTTTGAAAATACACATGCAATTGGAGCATATATTTCTACCGATCCTGATTTCATCAAGATTGGATAATTAGAAAGCGCACAATAAATACCCAAAGTTTACAGGCGCTAACCACAAGCAATCTATTTATTTGCACAAACAAACGGTAAATCGTTTGGTTCGGTGGTTGATTTTTCTCGGAAGTGCCGCTGCAGCTGCGCTGCCACTACCTTCATATACATATGTATAAATGTGTGCCTTCAATATATTTTTACTGTATTAGCCGCCGGTTCAAAAAGTTTGGGTTTGTCGAATGGTTACGACGTTCGACTTAAAACGTGAAGATCTTGGGTTCGAGTCCCAGACCGGACTCGGTGTGAATATATATGTATTTGTTTTGGTTTTTTTTTATTTTGCCTAAAAACCAAATTTGTACAGGGTCTGTAACAGTCGGGAAACTCGACTGTAACGTTCTTACTTGTTTTTGTTTGTTTTGCCCCGAATGCTGTTCACGTTGAACTCCTAACTAAACTGTCAGCTAGCAACAATTTTTCGCGCGTCTTGGGCATGATTGGCCAGCAGAAATTAATTAAAACGCGCCATATACGAATTCGATTTTTTTGGATTGCCCAAGTCAAAGTGCTTCAAACTACCAACTCTGGCCATAGTAATTCGAGTTTTGGTTCGGCTTCTTTTTCTTCGTTTCCGGCGCTTTCTGTGAAAACTTGATCGCTTTTTATACCCTTGCAGAGTGCATTATATTTTGACAAGAAATATGAAACGCAGTGAAGGAGACTACGACCCCATAAAATATATATATTCTTGATCAGCACTAGTCAAGTCAATCTAGCTATGTCCGTCTATCTGTTTCTACGAAATCTTGTCACTGAGTTTTAAAGCTATCGGTCTGGGACTTGGCACCAACCCTTCTTTCGGTTGTACGTAGTATATAAGTCGTCCGGGATCGGAACGCTGCCTTTGGAACGGTTGGGAAAAGGTCCATAAATTGGCCAGACAGATATTTTATTGATTTCTTTTAAATTGAAATTGAAATGAAAGAACCGTTTAGTTGGCAATCGGTAACCATGGCTGCATACAAAACAAGTTCCAAATTGAATTCAAGGCATTCCACCTGTTAATGAAATTAGATTCATTTTTCCTGGCAAATGGCTTGTTGACGAAAAGACTCCACTTGATTCTCGATCATCGAAAGGCTAACTCAATTGATAAATAAAAATAAAAACAAGCAAGAACGTTTTAGTCGAGTTTCCCGACTGTTGCAGGCCCTGTACAAATTTGGTTATAAGCAAACTAAATTAAACCCAAAAAAATATATATATATATTTACACCGAGTCCGGTCTGGGACTCGAACCCAAGATCTTCGCATTTTCAGTTAAACGTCATAAGCATACGACCACACAATATTTTCAAAATCAGCAGCTAATACAGTATAAATATATTGAAGGCACACATTCATACATATGTATATGAAGGTAGTGGCATCTGCATCAGCACTACCGAGAAAAATCAACCACCGAACGCAAGCGTTTGCTTGAGCACATAAACAGATTACTTGGGTAAGCGCCTGTAAGCTTTGGGTATTTATTGTGCGCTTTCTAATTTTGCGCTTCCTGAAATTTTCAGAATCTGTAGAAATCTATGCTCCAATTGCATGTGTATTTTTTCCAAAATTTTAGCTTGAAAATTGTGCAGTTCAGTGCAGTGCAAAAATTAAAATAGTAATTGCGGGGACGGTGGGCGTGGCGCCGACTAAAAAAAATAAACTTCAATTGCGTCAGTATTAGGTATTTCACTGGTAATACGGTTCCTCTAGCTCTTACAGTCGCTGAGATCCGTTCGTTTATCCGGACGGACAGGCGGACGGATGAACAGACGGACATGGCTATATCGACTCAGTTCGTCATGCTGATCAAGAATATATATACTTTGTGGGGTCTGCCACGCCTCCTTACATACATTTGCACAAACTTAATATACCCTTTACCCTTTGGTACAGGGTCTAATAAATTCAAATAAACTAGCGCAAAATATGAGAAATCAAAACAATGAAGACAATGAATATGAATTGTCGCGTTGTTAAAAAATATATAAAGGACAACAATAAAAGTCATCGAGTGTAACCCCGACATAAATCACTTTATAAATAGGGAAAAGGTACCCCGACCAATTTTAAAAGTGAAAATAAACCCGGATAGCAAAACCATGCCCTACAATTGAATTCATCGTACAATAACAGTCGAGAACCCATATAAGCGTACCAATTGTCAGAAATATGGGCACTGAAATCAGTGTTCGTAGGCTGCGATGATTTGTACGAGTCTAACAACAAAACTGACCCCAACAACAGGGACACCAAAATGAGGAAAGCACACCGGTCTGTAATGACCTAAAGAGTCGGTTGCCAAATGTGCCACCTGCTAATCAGCGTGGCGTTCACAATCGACATGTGTATTTTTCTGCAAAGCCATAAGGTCATATTTCGCACCGTATGAAGAGTATCATTTGCAAACGTTTTGATATCTGGCTTAGAAAACTCAACCATACTTTCACAACCTTACAAGCAGACATAACATAGTTAGTCAAACATCAGCACCAAAAACACTCCACTAACACTCGATAAATGTATAACGGACTTTACGTATTCATTCAAATTTGAAATGCTTGAATATCTTATTCGACATGATCGACATGAAACAAAATATATATCTTTTCCTTTTGGTTCTTCATATGTTGATTTGGAGGCTGTTATTTACTTTCCCTGAAATGTCATTGTGCTCGGTAACCGTCATTGTGGGATAACGCTGGCCATCGCAGTCTCTTTGGACACTCCTGGTGTGCTTTGGTAGGTTTCGTCCAGAGTTTGTTATGAGATTATCAGTTTAAACAATAATGTGTACTTTGTTTTGTTCATGAGGGTGTTTTATTCATTGCAAATCGTAAATCGACCTTGCAAGGATCGCAGACTGGCCGCAGGGTAAAGTTTGTTTTTGTATGACCAGGACAGTTTGAGCAGTTCGAATTGCTCTTGTGCGGCTCCTCAACAGTGATACTCTGCTGAAGTAGAAACTGGAGGTTGGAAATGGGATATACTGTATTTTTCCTCAAGGGCTTACACTCGTTAGGCAGAAGTTTGATTTTGAACATTTGTGTTACTTTTACCATTGGGGCGGATGTTTCGTCTTTTTTAATCACAACTTAAAAATGTTTTCTGCCAATAACTTTTATAAAAATCTAAATCAAGAAATCCCACACTTAAAAACTATTTTTTCGAATTACTTCTGCGTCTGTAAATACTGGTGACAACTTAGAACAAGAACATTATTTAAGGAAAATTGGGAACGTACATCTTGTCACCGATGGTAAGTTTTTGCGCCAACACAAAAAGTACAGTTTCGCATTTAATTTCGATTCCTTTTTTTATTCCCTTGCAGAGGGTATTATTATTATTCCTATAATCCATGACCCTATAAAAAATATATATTCTTGATCAGCACCATCAGTCGAGTCATAGCCAAACTAGTGACTCAGCTTTTAAGATATCGGGCTGAAATTTTACAGAGAGATTTCATTCTGTTGCAGAAAATATATAATAATATATAGCCGAAATTTTTCAGGAAATTGATTAATTCTTAAGAAATCACAGTTTTGACTAAATTTAATATATGCTGAAAGTCCAAAGTCTGACGTTCATATGAACGTAGGTAAAATTGGTCATTGAGTTTTGTATTCATTTTAGCTTTTCCACCATTAAATACATTTGTCGAATTGTGTGCCCTGCAAATAACTTCCCGTTTTAGTTGCTTCATAACATTCAAGAGAGCTTCTCTTTTTTTCGAAGATAGCTGTTATTGTTCTTTTTGTTACAAATAATAAATACACCCGGTCCCCAAAAGGTAAAGGGTCGTTTAAGTTTGTGGTTAATGTACGTAACAGGCAGAAGGAGGCGTGATGATGCTCTTAATACTGACGCAGATGAAAACTATTTTTCGGACCCACGCTCTTAATTTGTGTTTTTAAGATTGTACTGCACTGCACAATTTTCAAAAAAAGGTCTTTTTAACACGCATACATTTCTACCGATCCTGAAAATTTCATCAAGTTTGGTTACTTAGAAAGCGCACAGAAAATATTCAAAGTTTACAGCCGCTAACAATTAGCTATCTGTTATTTTCTTAAATAAATGGGCAGACGCTTGCGCTCGAGAGTTAGTTATTCTTTTTAGACCCTGTACCCAAAGGGTAAAGGGTATATTAAGTTTGTGCAAATGTATGTAACAGGCAGAAGGAGGCGTGGCAGACCCCACAAAGTATACAAGGTGCGTTCAAAAGTAAACAGAACTTTGTGAATCTAGCGCCCTCTAGTGGCGCCATCTATATGTCACCTAGTGCGTTAGAATCTGCGATCCTTTATCGACTTCCAGTAAAAATTTCATGACATTTCATCTATGGGAAGTGAGGTTATTGCGTTTTAAGTGTCAGTATGTTTTTGTCATCGGTGCGAAAATGAGCTTCGAACAAAGAGCCAACATTAAATTTTGTTTTAAAAACTTTTACCGAAACTTTTTAGTTGATGAAACAAGTTTATGCCGATGGTTGCCTATCCCGTAGCAGAGTGCACGAGTGGTTTCAACGTTTTCAAAGTGGTCGTGAGGACATAAATGACGATGAACATGTGGGCCAACCAAAATCCGTGATCACCGAAAATTCCATCGAAACTGTGCGTGAATTCATAAAAAATCAGCCGAAATCATCATTGAAATTCATGGAAATAGAATTGAACATCTCCAAAACATCGATTTATCGCATTTTGACCGAACATTTGGGCTTACAAAAGGTGTGTGCACGGTTTGTTCCGGTTTGTTTGGAAGTTGGCGTTTGTTGCAAGATCTCATCGATCGACGCTTATGACCGACTATTTGACCAAAAATCACATTTTAACCATCAACCACTCCCCGTATTCACCTGATATGGCACCGTGCGACTTCTACCTTTTCGGAAAAATGCATTTGCCGATGAAAGGAAAGCGTTATGCAGACGTCGAGGCCATTCAAAAGGCTTGCACCGGCATACTGGCGGCCATACCGGGCAACGAGCTAAAACACTCGTTCGACATGCTTTTGGACCGTGCAAAAAGCTGTATTAAAGCAGAAGGAGACTATTTTGAAAAAAATAAATTGATTTTGCCGAAAAAACTATTTGTTCTGTCTTTTTGCTAAAAGTCCTGTTTACTTTGGAACGCACCTTGTATATTCTTGATCAGCATGACGAGTTGAGTCGATATAGCCATGTCCGTCTGTCCGTCCGTCCGTCTGTCCGTCTGGATAAACAAACGGGTTTTAAAAACTGTAAGAGCTAGAAGAACCTTATTAACAGTGCAGATTCTCGTAATTATTACGCAGATGAAGCTTTTTTTTAGCCGGCGCCACGCCCACCGCCCCCGCAATTTGTATTTTAATTTTTGCACTGCCCTGCACTGCACAATTTTAAAGCTAAAATTTTGAAATAAATACACATGCAATTGGAACATAAATTTCTACCGATCCTGATTTCATCAAGATTGGATAATTAGAAAGCGCACAATAAATACCCAAAGTTTACAGGCGCTAACCACAAGCAATCTATTTATTTGCACAAACAAACGGTAAATCGCTTGCGTTCGGTGGTTGATTTTTCTCGGAAGTGCCGCTGTAGCTGCAGCTGCACTACCTTATTATACATATGTATGAATGTGCGTCTTCAATATATTTATACTGTATTAGCTACTGGTTGACAAAGAATGGCGTGGTCGAATGGTTTCGACGTTTAACTGAAAGCGCGAAGATCTTGGGTTCGAGTCCCAGACCGGACTCGAGGTGAATATATATTTTTTTTGGTTTTGATTTATTTTGCCTATAACCAACTCCAAATGGAGTGTTCAAGTTGAGTTTTATAGAGAGTACTGCCGAGAACGCACTAAGCAAATACATACAATTGAATACATACAAATACATTTATTCTGTTTTAGCTATTTCATTCGAAATGTATTTGGTGTAGTTAGGACGTCGGGCTCATAACTCCGAGGTCCCCGGTTCGATCCGTAGACTCGAGGTTTTTATACCCTTGCAGGGTATTATAATTTTGACCAGAAGTTTGTAAAGGAGTGAAGGAGACGTTTCCGACGCTATAAAGTGTATATATTATTGATCAGCATCACCAGCCGAGTCGATCCAGCCACGTCCGTCTGTCCGTCTGTTGGTTGCTATGTAAACAAGTCTCTCAGTTCTAAAGCTATCGGGCTGAAACTTTACCCCAACCCTTCAACGGCCGGAATCTGAACAAAGCTTAGGCGATCACAGTGACTATCAGTAAATGAGTAACATCTTAAGCTTAGATTGCGGATAGGAAAAGTTCGACAATAAGACCTTTTAAAAAGCTATCTTACACGATCTTTAATGCCCTTAAAAATCGCATGAAAATTAATTGCATGAAATTTAAGCGATTTATATTGCCAGAGGTCACTCATTTTGCCAATGAGGTCCATCTCCTTGTAAGGTATTATAAAATTTAAAATGAAAATCGGAGCACTATATATATAGCTGCAACACAAACGATATACCTTTGAGTTCCAAAGCTTGCCTACCTTTGTTGTTTTTATATCGCAATTGCAAAAAATTTATCCCCAGAGTCTATGTAAGCTCCCATCGGAATATCCTTTATCGGTTAATAGGCAAAAAGGAAACCTCAGAAGGAAATTTTGGCTCTTCAATATCTCAGTTGCATTTTTGATCAAGAGCACCGATTTTTTGGTTTTGACATAATTTTTGTATTTTAAGTATAAAATATATTTTTGAAGCTATACAATATGCAATATACCAATTGAATCAAGTTAGAACATTACATTCGAATTTCCCGAGTGCTAAATACCCTGTTCCAATTTTGTTATAAGCTAAATATATCAACAATAAAAAAAAACAAGAAAGGAAGCCTAGCTTCGGTACCCGAGGCTTAGAATACCCTTGC
Source organism: Drosophila setifemur (assembly GCA_021224005.1). Classification (NCBI taxonomy): domain Eukaryota; kingdom Metazoa; phylum Arthropoda; class Insecta; order Diptera; family Drosophilidae; genus Drosophila; species Drosophila setifemur. The sequence goes on from JAJJHY010001767.1 coordinate 382,809, forward strand.
AGACCAGTTGCTTTAAAACTGTTCTATTGTTTGTATGGCAGCTATAGGTTATAGTGATCCAATTTTCGATTTTTAATTTTCTAAAACGTCATTAATGTATATGAAAACTGTATTTCTCAAGAATGAATTAATTGTCATGAAAAACACCAGAGTTATGCTCAATGACCCATTTTCTCCCAGTCCGGTCTGGGATTCGAACCCAAGATCTTCACGCTTTCAATCTAACGTCGTAACCATTCAAACACAAAACTTTATAAATCAGCCACTAATACAGTAAAAATATATTGAAGGCACACATTCATACATATGTATATGAAGGTAGTGGCAGCGCAGCTGCAGCTGCACTTCCGAGAAAAATCAAACACCGAACGCAATCGATTTACCGTTTGTTTGCGCAAATAAACAGATTTTTTGTGTTTAGCGCCTGTAAACTTTAGGTATTTATTGTGCGCTTTCCAATTAACCAATCTTGATGAAATTTTCAGGATCGGTAGAAATCTATGTTCCAATTGCATGTGTATTTATTTCAAAATTTTAGCTTTAAAATTGTGCAGTGCAGGGCAGTGCAAAAATTCAAATACAAATTGCGGGGGCGGTGGGCGTGGCGCCGACTTAAAAAAATAAACTCTAATTGGCTCAGTATTAGGAGAATCTACACTGGTAATACGGTTCCTTTAGCTCTTACAGTTGCTAAGATCCGTGTGTTCATCCGGACGGACGTACGGGCGGACGGACGGACGGTCAGACGGACAGACTTACATGGCTATATCGGCTCAGTTCGTCATGCTGATAAAGAATATATATACTTTGTGGTGTCTGCCACGCCTCCTTCTGCCTGTTACATACATTTGCACAAACTTAATATACCCTTTATCCTTTGGGTACAGGGTCTACATAGCGAATTTATGGAATCGTTCCTATGGCAGCTATGTGATGTAGTGTTCCGATTCCGGCCGTTCCGACTTATATACTAACTGCAAGAAATTGAAGGGTCGGTGCAAAGTTTCCCGATAGCTTTAAAACTTAGAGACTTGTTTACATAGCAACAGACAGACTGACAGACAGACAGACGGACAGACAGACAGACATACAGACCGACATGGCTACATCGACTCGGCTGGTGATGTTGATCAAGAATATATATCCTTTATAGGGTCGGAAATGTCTGCTTCACTGCGTTACAAACTTTTGGTCAAAATTATAATACCCTCTGCAAGGGTATAATGAAGCTAAAATTTAGATTATTTGTCCTAATATATTTGTACAGCATTAAAAAAATTTTAAAACATTTATAATTCTATAGATTTAAATATTTATGCACATATAAATGTTTTTATTAAATTATACATGTATGTATGTACTTATGTAGATATTTCAACTCTACTTTTCAACTCTTGTACATATGTACATATATTTATGCATACATATGAATATATAAAAATAATATTATGCAACTGAATTTTGCATAACATCATCGATATATTTTTTAAGTGTTAAGTTATTACCGTTTAATCTTCCTTTTTCGGCAAAGTTCTCTGATTTATTTTACGTATTTAATTAACAAACTAGAATTACACGTAATTATCTGCAATTTGTTTATCATGTCCATCTCAAATGTTATTCGACAGCAGGCTAAAACAAAAAAAATTTCTTTTATCTTCATAGAAAAGAGAATATATGTACAGACAAAAAAATCGAACAGTACCTTGAGTAGGCATACATTGTTTATAAAAGAGGTAACGATTTTTAACAAAAAAAACCTTTTCAAAAAATGTTTTAAGTTGAAGTGGACACAAATATTGCTAAACTATTTTTAACCGGTAATTGAAACATGAACTCTTATTTGCAGACCACGCGCACTATTTTCTCTTATGTCAGCTCCCGAAGACGTAATACATTCGGCTTTTAACACTGACTGGATACCGAAGTTTGCAAAGAGCCTGCGCATTGTATTAAAATATATTCAGATACATTCGGCCCGTCAAAATGGGAACATCTTTCACTTGTGTAGGAAAAAAAATGCATTTAAAAAATCAATTTTTTTTCATAATTTTTTCTCTTTTATTTATTTTTTTCACGCAATTTATTGAAACAAAAATAGAAGCACGCATAAAGCTTGGCATGGCTATATCTATTTGGCTTGTCGTTGTGTCAACATAATGTATATTTATATATATATTTATATATATAAATTAAAATTTTTTTAATGCTGTAAAAAAAAAATATATATATATATATGCATATATATATGTACCCTGCCTAGTTTCGCTGAGGCTTAAAATAAAAATCTTATTAAACAAAAAAGGAAGGCTAGCTTCGGTACCCGAAGCTTAGAATACCCTTGCAGACTAGTTGCTTTCAAACCGTTCAATAGTTTGTATGGAAGCTATATGATATAGTAATCCAATTTTTGGGTTTTTAATTTTTTAAATCGGCTTTAATGTCTATAAAAACTGTATTTCTCAAGAATGAATTAATTGTCTTAAAAAAAACAAGAGTTATGCTCAATGACCCATTTTCTCCAATCGTTCCTATGGCAGATATAGGACATAGTTGTCTGATTTTGATGAAACTTTCAGGATATATTAAAATAGTCATTAATAAGAGCTTCCTAAGAAATAAATGAATAATCTTACAAAATGGCGACGTATTACACTTTCCCAATCGTTCCTATGACAGTTATGTGATGTTGTGTTCCGATTCCAGTTTCATCCCGATATCTTTAAAACTGAGGGACTTGCTTACAAAGCAACCGACAGACGGACAGACAGACGGACGGACAGACGGACATGGCTATATCGACTCGGATGATGATGCTGATCAAGAATATATACACTTAATACAAGCGTTACAAGCTTCTGGTCAAAATTATAATACCCTCTGCAAGGGTATAACAAGACGGAAATTATAAATTTTAGGGTGGACCTTGCGATTTGAATATGGTTATTGCAAAAGCCAGACGAACAGGGAACTCAAGTCGATTGAACTCGAATGGCAGTTACGTTGGAATCATAGGGATACGATAAATCAAAACCATTTCTTAATTGTACTTGTTGCTTCAATAACATTTTTCGTGAGCTTTGTCTTAGTCAATCTTGTTCTATTGCATAATTGAGGTTGATTATTACTACGTAGCATGATGATAAAGAATTCAATTTTTAGTTATCCAGACAAAACTACCTGGTTCAGTGCTGCTAAAAAACGTGATTTGAATACCTCGACCAGAGAAATTGCTAAATAATGGCTGCTGCACCCAAGGACATCGAGAATCCCCATGGCGTCGATTCTGCCTCTGTGCACCGCATCCGCATAACCCTGACCTCCAGGAACGTGCGCTCCCTGGAGAACGTGTGCCGTGATCTGATCAATGGTGCCAAGAACCAGGACATGCGCGTCAAGGGCCCCGTGCGCATGCACGGTTCTGCTTTGGAATGAAAATCGACTTTGCCCAAAAAAAAAACTTAAAAAAAAAAATCCAGTGAAATAAGCAATTTTGTATAGTCATTAACCATACATCTTGATTGATATCAGCATTGACGAAAAACCACTGTCCTGGGATAACATTTTGAACACAATTGTGTTAAAGTCAACAATGTATCTGTTTTTTGCAGCCAATATCGCTCTTTCGCTTTGTTTTGAAATGCTGGTCTACATCCGGCAGACACGCTGAAAAAACTCCTCCTTCGATTCCCTAATCTGACAAAAGTCTTTAGGGAACGAAAGAAATTAACATGTCAGCTGAAACTTTCCATCACCAATATCGAGGGAATTCTCACCAAATACAGTGATTAAAAAAAAAGGTATTTTTCTGTTTCTCCCGGAGCATCGAAGAATTGAATTCCACCAGCTCCACTGCTCACAGCTTTTTTCTATCCAAGAGTCGTAAGCAATCTTCTGTTGTTATTACAATTTGCTTGGGTATCATATTGGAGTTCTCTTTTCAACATGTGATTAGGTGTATTATGCATAGGACGATTGGGCGATGTAATGCCTAATCACGATAGCACTTTATTTGATATTATTAGACAAGTCTTCTATCATAATATATGTCTCGTTCGTCAGTATGTAAGATAGTAGCCCGTCGCACGATTGAAGACGACCAAAATCCACACATCTGTATATATAACAAGTAAGAACGTTACAGTCGAGTTTCCCGACTGTTACAGACCATGTACAACTTTTTGAACCGGCAGCTAATACAGTATAAATATATTGAAGACGCACATTAATACATATGTGTATAAAGGTCGTGGCAGCGCAGCTGCAGCAACACTTCCTTTACCCTTTGGGTACAGGGTCTAAAAATACTCTGTTCGTATATTCCAGGCTTATAGATTTCAAAAGTACTTAGCCGATTAAGCACAAATTTTGACAGAACATGTGTTAAGGTCTATAACATATCTGCGTTTGCAAATATATTCTTTTATCGCATTTCCCCATGCCCCAACAGCTCTAACCGAAATTAGAATGCCTATATTTCCATTTCACCCGATAGTTATTAAACAAAATTGGGCAGTTTTAAGTTTGACTCAGTTGGATGAACACAAAGTGTTTAAAAGTCCTTATTTCTTAGCCACTTAGTCACTATGTTTTAAATAATATAAGAAGTCAATATTAAATTATTTTTCCTTTTAATCTGTTACTAAGTTATGCCACTCAAAAAGTCGAAATGGGGTTTTTGTACTTGCCGCGCAGAAGCTCAAAGACGGGAGGATATGAATATAACTGAGGATGAGACGAACTGTATGCACGAGATACTGCCGCTGTTACTTTCTGGACAATCTCCTGTGGATAGACATGACATTACAGCACGTGTTTTTAAACAACAGCTCAAGTAGCTAATGAATTTCATTGTGAAGCATGAAGTATTTGGATCTGTGCGCTGCCGAATGTATTCCGTTGAATGGCAAAAGAGAGGATTGTGCACATACTTATATGGCTTTATGATAAAATAACAACAGATAAAATCGACGATGTGATTTACGCTGTGACTCCACTGGACGACATCGTCCCGGACGACATCGCCCCGTCTACATAAATGTAGACATGACAGTCTTTGGTTTTCAACCGGAAAATAGCGACAGGAATGATGAACGAAGCATCGATGAAATTGCAAAATATCAAGATGGAAGAAACATAAGCTGTATGGCGAATTTTTTAAAATTCCCATGCTTGAGTGCTATCATTTAGTAGTCCATTTAGAGAATGGCCAACGTGTATATTTCACTGATGCTGGCGTGCAAGAAAGAGCCCTCAATCCACCTGGTACAACTATGACTTCTTTCTTTATGTCAAGAAGATGCTTTCGTCAAAACACTGCTGTATTCAGAAGTGCCGTCGTAACGTAAACGACGGCAGTCAGTAAAAGGACAACCTGACATTTTAAAGAGAATACAATTGGCAGACTCTATACCGTCCATCCCAATCAAGATAAATGTTTTTTCCTTCGAATTCTATTGGTAAATGTGGCTGTTGCGACGTCTTTCCACCATTTTAAACATGTCAATGGCATCATACACCCCCCTTTCTGCACAGCATGCAAATTTATTGGAGAATGTCCAACAGTGGGATGCGTGCAACACTGCAAATCCGCATCAAATTCGTGCATTGTTTGCAAATATATAGACCGCTTGCTCTCCTTCAACTCCAACAGAGTTATGGGAAAAATATCGTGCTCATATGGCTGAAAATGTGAACTGCGAGTGCAACATTTGGTGTGGATTTGGGCACAGCTACGACAACGATGTTCTTCATTCATATGTCCATTCAAACATAAAAAAAAATTAACGCCTGAACAGAACGGCATATATGACCGCAATATGGAAATTGTATCTGTTTTTGGATGCATCAGGAGCAACAGGAAAGTCATTTCACATAAAATTCATTCTGGCATCGGTTCAATCAAACAATGATATACCTTTAGCACTGCCACATTGTTACCCGGTGGAAGGACTGTTCATTCAGCTCTGAAGTTCCCGTTGAATATGCAAATCATCGAGACTCCCACGTGCAACATTTCCAGAGCATCAGGCATGAAACAAGTTTTACTGGAATGTAAACTAATTCTTTGTGATGATGGGATGGGATAAAAAATCGCTAGGCTCTTGATCGATCATTGCGCGATTTGTGTGGAAACTCTCAGCCATTCGGAACAGCATTGATATTACTTTAGGCAAACGTTGCCTGTAATTTCTCTAACGACACCAGCGGACAAAATAAATAAATACCAATCATGCGTGTTCAGCTACAGAATGCTCAATCTGCCGAGGAATTCTTACGACAGTTACTGGACATTCGGAACGGATAGCTGCCAGTCGATGAGACATCAAGAGAAATATCATTACCTGATCATTTTTGCAACTTAGTTTAATCGAAAGAAGAACTGAACCAAAAAGTGTTTCCTAATATTAAAATTATTTATATCTTATATTTGGATCAGCGAACGAGCCATCCTTGCCGCCAAAAATAAAGATGTCTATCAACTTAATAATGCTATTCAGTCTAGCATTCAGCTTGCGAAAAATCCATATGTCAATAGACTCCGTTTTGTAAGTAGAGAAAGCCGTCAATTACAATATGACAATACAATCACAATATGCCTCAGCGAAGTGTGGTAGGGAACAACTACACGTAGTTAGACTCTGTATCCAAAGGGTAAAGGCAAATGCATGTAACAGGCAGAAGGAGGCGTGGCAGACCCCACAAAGTATATATATTATTGATCAGCATGACTTGCTGAGTCGATATAGCCATGTCCGTCTGTCCGTCCGGATCCAAATATATCAATAATGAAAAAGGAAAAAAAACAAAAAATCAAAATTGTATAACATTGCAACCGGCCTTCGGGCTTGGAGCCAGACATCCTTATACTTGTACCACAGGACACATTTTTTAAGGAAATATCAAATAGTAAATATTTAATCAAATCTAGAATAGCATCATAAGTGTGGACGCAGAGACCCGCAACAGATAAGCAAGGCTGGTTAACCAATTATACACATAGCACCATAACCCTAACTCGAACTCTATCATCCATCAAAATGGTCACAGTTATAATAATGTTATGCATGGCTATCATTCAAGTGAATATCCCAAATCAAGTGCATCAAATTTTTCGACTTCATGACTGCATCATCCATCAAAATGGTCACAGTTATAAAAAAGTTATGCATGGCTAACATGCAAGTGATTATCCAAAATTAAAAAATATATGGCTTGTTTATATTTTTCTATAACTTCAAACTACTTAAACCTTAAGTCTTATATATAGTTATTCATGCGAATAAGTTTTGAGGTTAGTTTGATTTAAAAACGTTTGACTCCTATTTCCATCTTTTAAAGCGAACGGACATGTTTTTTTTGCGCCTCCTTCTTGCTAGCAAAAAACCGGGAAAACCGGAGTTCGACTACTAGTACAGCTGTTTTTATACCATTGCAACGAATATTATAATTTTGACCAGAAGTTTGTAACGCAGTGAATGAGACATCTTCGAACCTTTAAAGTATACATATACTTGATCAGCTTTACCAGCTGAGTCGATCTAGCCATGCCCGTCTGTCTATCCGTCTGTCGGTTGCTATGTAAACTAGTCCCTCAATTTTAAAGCTATCGGGCTGAAACTTTGCACAGACCCTTTAATTGGTTGCAGTTAGTACACAAGTCGGAACTGCCGCAATCGGAACACCACATCACATATCTGTCATAAAAACGATTGGGAAAAAGTGACATAAATTTATTTTTTATGTAACTCTATTGACTATTTTAACATATCCTGAAAGTATCATTAAAATCGGACCACTATATCCTAAGCTGCCATAGGAACGCTTCGGTCCCAAAAGCTAGCCTCCCTTTCTTATTATGTTAAAGGTTTTTCTTTTTTTCAGTTTTTTTTACTTTGTTTAAAGTATTCTTCAGTTATTATTTCTATATTATTGTTACGAGACACTGAAAATGGAATTGTTCAAATTGACTTTTCTAGAGAGTGGCCGCTGAGAACGCACTGCCTTTACATGTATACATATGTATGTATATATGTTTACCATGGCCACTGCCCCCGCAATTTGTATTTTTATGTTTGCACTGCACAATTCAAGCTAGACACTTCAGCTTTTTCTACCCATCCTGAAAATGTATTTCAGTTTGGTTGGTTTAAAGCGCTCAAAAAATATGTAAAGTTTACAGCCGTTAACAAAAAACCGTCAAATAAACGGTAAATTGCTTGTGGTCGGGGGTTGATTTTTCTAGGAAGTGCCGCTGCGAACGCAGTACCATCATATATGTATTAGCTACTTGCTTCGAAAAGTACGCGGTGGTGCAGGTTCGAATCCCAGACCAGACTCGGTGTTTAATTTTTTTATACCCTTGCAGAGGGTATTATAATTTTGACCAGAAGTTTGTAACGCAGTGAAGGAGACATTTCCGACCCTATAAAGTATATATATTCTTGATCTGCATCACCAACCGAGTCGATCTAGGCATGTCCGTCTGTCTGTCTGTCTGTCCGTCAGTCTGTCTGTCTGTCTGTCTGTCTGTCCGTCTGTCTGTCTGTCTGTCTGTTGATATGTAAACTAGTCTCTCAGTTTAAAAGCTATCGAGCTGAAACTTTGCACCAACCCTTCAATCTGTTGCAGGTAGTATATAAGTCGGAACGGCCGGAATCGGAACACTAAAGCACATAGCTGCCATAGGAACGATTGGGAAAAAGTGCCAAAAATTCGCTATTTCTCAGGATAATTTATTTATTCTTTAGGAAACTTTTTTTAAACTCTATTTTAACATATCCTGAAAGTGTCATCAAAATTGATCCACTATATCCCATAGCTGCCATAGGAACAATGGGAGAAAATGGGTCTTTGAGCATAACTCTGGTGTTTTTCAAGACAATTAATTCATTCTTGAGAAATACAGTTTTCATAGACATTAATGCCGTTTTCGAAAATTAAAAACAAAAATCGGATCTTTATATCCTATAGCTGTCAAACAAACTATCGAACGGCTTGAAGGCAACTGGTCTGCAAGGGTATTCTAAGCTTCGGGTACCGAAGCTAGCCTTCCTTTCTTGTTGTTAATTGATTTTGCTTATAATCAATTGACACAGGGTGTTTCACAGTCTGGAAACTCGACTGTAATGTTCTTACTTATTCATTCTTGATATATATCCGCTCTAACATGATTGGTACAGACTACTTAACAGCAGGGAAACTCAACTATAAAATCTTGCTTGTCTTTATAGTGAATTATGTAGAGCTGCAAAGGCCGATAAAGTTGTTAAACAAACAATCCTCGTATTGGCCCGCATAGGTGCATTTTGCACTCTGCTAAATGTGCGGGCAACCAATGGCTGATCGCGCTCTCCTCGTGAGCTGCAGCGGTTCTTTTCAGTTCGGTTATCATACCTTTTTTCCCACCTTTACTGCCCATGCAAATTCGCTAGTGTAGTTTAATAATAATACCCTACAATAAAAGAACAACGAATTTAAATCGCCTTTCTATTTAGATTGGGTTTTGGCATAAGCAAAGTTAAGCAGTGCTGTGAAAGCCTGCGACGTTCACGTTTACATAGACTTGAACTTCGTAAGTATTACACAATAGCCTGGAAGAATTGCAACAAAGGGTTGCAAATTATGTACTGACCCGGACAACGATCAAATGCTTATATGCTCAAAATGTTCCAGCCAATGCCATGCTATGGACAGGATAACGAAACCTCTACCTGCAATTGGTTATGTGCGACGTGCATTCGAGATAACCTGCAAAATGAAGCTTGGCGTACTGGAGGAGCATCTAGCCTCACAACTCGGTCGTCACCAGCAAGCAGCGACGAAGGGTCAAATTTAACTCGACAACGCTCACTAAACTATTTGGAGTGCGTCGAAGCGCGGCAAGAAGATAGTGATTCCTTTATGTTATTCGTACGCTCAAAATGGTTATCCAGAATATATAATTAACGTGCTACTTGAAAACTGCTTATCGAATTCTCGTTTGCAGTCAATAATGCAGTCATTCGAAAGATGTTGAGTGCCCCAATCTACAACACAACAACTAAACACACATGCAGTAGCGACTACTGAAGGACATCAACGGCAAGCGACATCCCCATTTGCAAAGCATTGCACATAAAAAAAATTGAGATCAATTCAAGCAAATGCATGTAACTACCAAAGACTCAAGAAACACCCGCACATGCTGGAGCAAGATCACCTGCGTCGTTTATGGGTACGTGGCAAAGCACCACTGCCTACTTCCCCAAGAGTATACACATACAACAAGCGTTCTTCATAATTAACGTAGATCAGGAGCTTATGTTCCTGAGCGCTTTTTTTTTAATCGTTCCAGTAAATCTCCATGGAAACTATAAATACATGGAGCTGTACGCTATACTCGTATGTCGGCGGAGGACAATGCGCCAATATGACCATCCCAATTCCGGAAGACAAGAAATACACGGTTGGTCTATTATGGAAGGATGACCAGCGTCTTTTCCCGGACAGTCTGCCAACAGCATGAAAAGACTAACATGTCTACAACGTAAAATGGCTGCTGATTCAGAGCCCGATGCCCAATTTACTAAACAAATTAAAAATCTCATCGACAAAGGCGCTCCCTATGGAAGTCCCCTGGTACCTGCCCATATTTACTGTGCGTAATCCGCAAAAGCCGGCTTGTTTCACTGCTGCGCATATTGTACAAATTTGAAATGCTCCCAGTCGCCATAAGCGATGACATTTCAGACATTTTGCACTGCGTAGCTGTAAAAGTAAAGGACGCTCGAGTTCAAAGATTCCTGTGCCACAACGAGGCGACAAGAGAGCTAGATGCCTACCAGCTCAACGTCCTAACATTCTGAGCTACGTGCCCACCTTTTTCCACCCACTACGCGCGTGATCTTAACGCCTCCAACCACGAAAGAGAGTTTGATGATGCATCGCAAGCTATCACAAAACGGTACAATGTGGATGACTATATAGACTCGTGCTATACGCTAGCGCTTTAATTAAAAAACGGAGCTAATATATTTAGCGTGGTTGAACCGGGCAATGCCAAGTTCAGCTCCACGCATTTGTGCATGTTGGAGAAGATGCCTACGCTGCTGTAGCGTATTTCCGAATTGAGTATCTGGGTAAGGTGTGGTTTTCTCTCGTTTCAGCTAAATCGAAGGTTGCGTCGCTGCAACCGCTCGGACTCATAAACAGGTTTGGCTCAATGCTACTCAGTCCTAATCATGTACACTTGAAATAATGCAGTGTTTTCAGAAAGTTCACCTGACATAAATGCAAGGGCAAATTGGAAAGCCAAATTGGTAAGTCCCTAGCTAGAATTCCTCGTTCTCATGGTACCCAAAAAGGATAAGGACCCAAACAGACAAGATTTTTCAATGCCGATCAGCCTACTACCGATCTTCTCCAACATTTTAAAGTGAATTAGGCTTAGGGCTGTGGATGCCTTTGACAAGGTTTTCTGTACAGGTTCGAGAACCGACAAGCTTGTATATCAAAATTACTCTGAAAAATGAAACTCTATTTTAAGATTTCAAAAACATCCCAAAGGTTTGTAAAACCATATCTTCCACCCCAGTTCAATACAGAGACCGGAAGAAAGGAAGGCTAGCTTCGGTACCCGAAGCTTAGAATACCCTTGCAGACTAGTTGCTTTTAATCCGTTCGATCGTTTGTATGGCAGCTATAGGATATAGTGATCCGATTTTTGGTTTTTAATTTTCTAGAACGGCATTAATGTCTATGAAAACTGTTTTACTCAAGAATGAATTAATTGTCTTGAAAAACACCATAGTTATGCTCAATGACCCATTTTTTCCCAATCGTTCCTATGGCAGCTATGTGATGTAGTGTTCCGATTCCGGCCGTTCCGACTTATATACTACCTGCAACAGATTGAAGGGTCGGTGCAGCCTGATAGCATTAAAACTGAGGGACTAGTTTACATAGCAACAGACAGACGTACAGACAGACAGACAGACAGACGGACATGGCTAGATCGACTCGGCTGGTGATGCTGATCAAGAATATATATACTTTATAGGGTCGGAAATGTCTCCTTCACTGCGTTTCAAACTTCTGGTCAAAATTATAATACCCTCTGCAAGGGTATAAAAATTGTTCTCTCGATACGATTGCACGGCCAATTCGGGACCACTTGCCCTTCGTTCGATCGATAAACCCCACATTTTTTTTAATTACAAATTTTTTCTGCGTTTCCAAATAAACTGGATGGTTTTCCCACGCGAGAACATGCCACATATAGTTGTCCGTAGGAAAAGCATGGTGTTTCTAAATTTAGGCCACATACAGATAATGTCTGGTCTTGTGACTTATTGATCGTCATAGCGAATGCCTATGTAATTTAAAATTGAGCGCGTTTGAACTTAATTGGCACATCTGAAGGAATTATAGGCATTCGTTTCAGCAACACATTTTCGCCTCGAAACTTGTCATTCAAAATGATGGCTTTAATGACATTTTTCATTAATTTCCTAATTACTAATCGTGTTCCATTGCACAGCCGTGGTGGGTTCAAGTTACGAAGTAGAATGATCGAAGAAGATCGATCAATTGTAAATGGTGTGGTGGCATGCCTGGCAAATCCAATGAATTTAAAAACTTAATTGGATAATTCACAGTTTAGTTTGTATCACAAACTGCATAGATAGATTTGTATAACACTAAGTCCCCAGGCAACAATTGTTGTACGATGTCGATACAATACATCATCAGTCATTGAATCTTTGTGGTTATCCCACAACATTTGTGATCGGTCCGGGAAACATGTATTCAGTTCTATAGAAAATAGTAGACGAATTTGTGTTCCTGTACAGTTTAATCTTACTTCAGCGAGCATACTGTCCCAATGGTTGTCGTCTTCTAGCAAGCCTAGATGAGGTTATGAGTCTTTATATGTTGGATACTGTTTTCCATCTACTTTACGTATATCTTGAAATGACAATGGTCCCGTGACATTAACCAACAACAGTTGCAGATAAAAGCACTCAGTCTGCCGTGGATTGACTGTATATACACGACCAAAACTATTAGATTTAAAGAGGCCGGGGCACGCATCAACTGGTGTCCCTTTTTTGCGTGGCATCCATTTTTTCGATTGAGCCCATGTAAAATACCGCGGAGCCTCAGAATAGAGCAGTGTTTGTGCGAAGGTACCAAAAGCATCAGCACGATTGCAAAAAAATTCGGTGAGCGTTGTTTTTGGTGGATTTGTAGTACGATCAAGCGCTGTTTCGTTTGTGAAATATACGCGCTGGCCATTTTCAAGATGAACAGCTAAATGGATAACTGCTAGATCTCGTTCATGAATTGGGAAACCGAAAATACGCCAGACAGCTTCATTGGAACTGATACACCGGCCAATTTGATAATTCGTATTTTCATCATTTTGATTCGGCCGAGGAGCATTTACATTAGTATTTTCAATTCTAAATACAGCCATATCACTTCCTTTATTTACATACTTCCATATTTATTTGATACTCTTCACCGAACTGCATGACTCAACATTAATATGAGCGTTGAATGTTTTGCTCATTACAGGTGAATATGGTACCACCGATTGTCAGTGTCGATTTCCTCGTTTTTGATAGATTTAATGAACGATTGTCCGCCATTTTCGGTACTTCTTCGACGATAAATTGGATATCCGTCAATATGTGTGATCGTATCGTTAGTGAAATCTTTAGGAAAAATTTTTTGTACATTTTCCGTCTACCATGCAAGATGATAACCGATTCAGATTTCCGCACGGACCTTTTAATAATGTTTGTAGTGACAATATAAAACAGTAATTGATCAGTAGACGTATCTGGAATCTCTGCAGAAATTAAACTATTGATGTCTTCAGGGCGTATTTTATCGACGAACCAAATTAAAATGTGAGCATAAGGTAATCCACGCTTTTGCCACTCGACTGAATATATCCAACAACGTGTGGACCCAAATACTTTAATTACATAACTTTAATTTTACTTTAGTTTCATTTTTATTTAAACACACGTGCTGTAATGTCATGCCGATGTATTGGATTTTGTCCTGGTAATAGCAACGATGTGATTTCTTTGTGAACGTAATGAAAAGACACGGTCGTCCATATTCACGCACGAAAGTCATAGAATCTTGTATGTATTCTTGCATGTGACGTGGGCTACCTATGTACGATGATGGTAAGATAACAGAGTTACCAATTTCAGCAGTGCCTGCGTTGTTCGTAATAGCATCTCGCAACTTCTGTTGATTATGTCGCAAGTATCGTAGTCGTTCACTCTCTATCTTCACATACATGTCGACCAAAAATTGTTAGCAAAGCTTACGAAATCGTAAAATGATGTTGTTACGACCGCGTCTAATCATCAAACAATACGAATAAAAATCCTTCGAGCTAACGTTCTTATTTGTTTCGGCTCCTGTAATAATATTTACTCAAACAAATTAAAGATTTATTCTTTAAAAATACGTTAACAATGTTCTTAATAATGAATGAATTACCTGTTACGGGATTTCGTTGTTAAATGTTTATGCAATATCCGCCTTGTCCGTCAAAAAATTAGTGGATATTGGAGAGAGTCATAAGAACGAGTCGAATCACGATTTGTCGCGAAGCTGTACGGTCACCAAACATGATTCCAGCAACGTCGTCAACAACAGGTGGGTTGAATCTACGTATATGCTCTCCAGCTGGTGTTCTATCAGGATTGATGACAATAACGTGATTGTCATTTTGTAACTTGTGCATGTGTGATTTAAAAAATTGCAATGTCATTGTGCTTATTTAATAGAGCGTCCAGCTCGCCGATGATACGCCTGGCAAAATGTGAATTGAGATTGTGGTAGTCGCAACGTGCATCCACACGATTGGCAAGTGCATGTTTGGCCACCCATAAAGTAGATTTGTTAAACTTTATGAGATTCGTTTGGCAATGGCAGCAATGGTTCACGTGGTGTCTTAATTTCGGGTAGTTTTATTTTTCCTGCTGAGAAACACTTCCCAACTGGCTCATTTTTAAATTTAGGTGCATGACAATACAGGCATTCCTTTTCCAAAGTAACAATAAGCACTTTGGAATAAGCATAATATTTAGCATCAGGCTTGTACTGGAATGCTATTCGAAGAATGACACTAATGTAAATGCACGAAGAACTTGTTGGCGTCGTTGGTCAATTATTCAACGTCTATTAACTATGAATCTAAGCGTTTCTCTTCGTTGTAGTTGTCTTTGTTGATTACGTTCACCTCGTGCCTTTTGCGATTGTGATTGACGTAACTGTACCATGCTCACACGAGCTTTTTCATTAATTTTTTCGATTTGTTCGCCTGATCCTCGTGCTCTTCCATCTCGCGCGGCTGAATAATAGACCGTTCCACGACCCAAATTAGCCCCTTTGCGTATTTTTGGCATTGCTACGATTGATACACAATACAAAATGTCTGAAAAATTTATAGTGAGTAAGATAAGAGACCGGATTGACAACGTAGACACTCGTACTTTATGAGTTATCGCCACATATCAACCCGCAAGAATTTCCAAGGTCTAATTTAATTTTCTGTCCTGTCATTAACGAAGGAAAATGCAAAGTTAAATTATTTTTAGAAAATTCGCAAGGGATAAATATTTTAGAGACTGGCTTATTAGGCCAAGTGAATCGGATTATGCATCTTCAATAGTCTTGGTAAGGAAAAAGTCTGGAGATTTGAAGTAATGTAGGTATGAATAAAATTGATTGTTACACTTACGTTAAAAAGAATTTACCCAAGGATATCCAGACCGGCGTTAGAATTATTAGAGTAACTAATGCCGATGCATTAAGCTGATGTACATAAATTATGTCAGCACATCTTTTTTTTTAGTTTATTTAATGATGTCCAACTGCCGTTATTAGACTATAAGTAACATATATATTTATAAATACATGGAGTGAAATGATTACAAATCATTTAAACATTTAAATTTATTTTTTTTTATAATCATCGATACTCGAGAAAGTTTGCTGTTGTGTGAACTTTTTAGTTTGGTTAATACTTTTTGTTTACTCCTGCTTTTCAATTCCTTGTGAATAGTTTTGTAGGAGGTAAACATATGCGCATTAGTTTTAATTTGTATAATTTTGATTGTTACTGTTGTATTTCGTTTTTAGTGGTTTGTTTTGCAGTCCACCATAGTTGCGATCCATACGTCCAGATTGTCATAATTATTTATATATATATCAATAATTTATTGCTCAGTGAAATATATTTAATTTTGAATAGCCATAGAAGTTCGCTCATCATGATTTTTAGCTGGTCCCTTTTTTTCGATATGGATCTTCCCGTTTAGCTTGCTGTTTAGGTAGACTTCAAGTTATTTTGCTTCTGGTTCTATCTTAATATTTGTGCCATTGATAGTTAGGTTTATAGGAGTCCAGTTTGGTTGTTGTTGTGTAGATAACCTCCACGGATTTATTATCATTTGTTTGGTGCTTCATTTGCGATACCACTCCATTGTTTTGTCTAACACGACTTACATAACTTATGTGGCAGTTTGTACTCTTGTTTGGGAATACAAGTGTATATTATAGTGCCAACGACAAAGGTTGCTATCATTGCACTCTGCTGAGAACGGGATCAGAACGCTGCCTATGGGAACGCCAGTTTTTCTTAGCGGAGAAAGGGATGTAGTCGGCCTTATACTTTACATAAAAGTGTGTATCAGATATAAGAGATAAGAGTTAGCAAACTTAATAGAAGTTTTTTAGTTTTTGATGCGAATATTTTTGAGATTCGTATAGTGGGTTTTGTTGCCACAGATGCGGACATCTAGGAAATCCCCATTTAATATTTGTTGGCTTTACGATGAGTTTGTTATAAATTAAGTTGCTATGAATTCATTCACTTTCCATGCTTTGGGTAGCTAAGTCGTAGATTATCATTAAATACATTGCGTATTAAGTGTATTGTTGTAAGATGACATTCTGACACATTAGATTGTATCTATATGTTTTTTCGTGTTCGTAAAATTTTTATTTTGGTTTTTTTAAATTTATTTTACTAAAGTTGTTTAGTTATTTCCTGCAACGTGGTTGCCCGTTGTCATATGTGAAATCAAGTCTTGAGTGCGTTGAGAGTGATCTTCAAAAACTGTTTCATCATAGTCTGCTAGTAACAAAGTACGTGTCGTGTATTGTAAGCGTGTCGGCAAGTTTTCATACGCGCTCCTCACAAATTACTAAAACCCTATGTGCATATTCACTAAATCGAAATATCAGTGCATATATTGTATATATTAAGATTTATAAATAGAAATAATTTTCTAAAATAACTAAACAATCAAAAGTTAAAAGTGTACAATGAGCATGCTCAAAACATAGCGCAAACAAAAACAAAACGAAATGCATATTTCTTATTGTTTAAACTAAAACAACAACAATCGCTATCTGTCTGTACCACCAGCCTAAAATAAGATATTGCTCTCCCGCTCTTAAAACCCAAAACCCTAACGACAATATCTGCAGCAACAACTTTTTTTTTTTCGCGAATCCCATTACACGTGATGCAACCCACCTCCCGCCCAACCGACCGAGGGGCGCAGCCGCATAACGTACGGCTCGATCGCTAAGATAGGACCGAGCATTTAGGGAGAATAGTAGAAAGATTTCCAGGAAAACTACATAGAATTGTGGTGAGTAAGGTAGGTAAGAATTAGAAACTTAATAACTTAATATAAGGTCGTTAATAGAAGAAAAATCGGACGTTAGTTGGTGCACTACGTTGTAATCTGAGCAAAGTACTCTAAAGGGCTCATGCAGGACATAATTCGAACTATATTGGTTTAAAGCTAGTGGGATAAAATTTCTTGTACGTCTACGGGGCACATTAAAGTTGATGCGTACTAACAAGGCAGAACTATCAACCTCATTGTGTTTTAGTTTGAGGATGAAAAATACACCATGCATGGTTCTACGATTAGTAAGTGTGGGTAGGCTTAGAAGCATCAGTCTACTAGAGTAAGAGGGAAGTTGAAAGTTTGGTTCCCAGTTGAGGCCTCTAAGCGCGAAAATAAGGAATCTTTTTTGCACGGATTCAATTTTGTCTTGGTGAACTCCATACTGAGGACTCCAGACACATGATCCGTACTCAAGAATTGGCCGGACAAGCGAGACGTATAAAGTCTTAGTCACATAGGGGTCATTAAATTCTTTTGACCACCTTTTTATGAAACCTAACACACCCATGGCCTTATTTACCATGCATGAAATGTGGTCAGTAAATTTTAATTTGGCATCAAGTATGATACCAAGATCATCAACACGCGTGATTCTATCAAGAAAGACTCCGTCTAGAGAGTAAATAGCAAACTGAGGATCTTTACGGTGAAATGTCATCAGTTTGCACTTAGAGCCGTTTAATTTTAGTGAAATCGCTTGACATCATGCCTGTAAGTTATTAAGATCGGCCTGTAAGACCGATTGACGAGAGGGATCATTGAATTGAATTGATATTGAATACAAAGCTTGACATCGTCCGCGTACATTAGTAAGCGAGAATTAGGCGCGACCGATGGAAGGTCGTTAATAAAGAGTGTGAACAGCAGAGGTCCAAGGTGACTACCTTGAGGGACGCCCGAGGTGACACGGATTTCACCAGAAAGTGAGCTCTTGAAAAGAACCCTTTGTGTTCTATTATTCAAGTACCTGCTGATCAATTTTAGTAAGCCTACAGGGAAACCCATTTTGTCAAGCTTTATTAAAAGAGGAGAGTGATTAACGGAGTCGAATGCTTTACTGAAGTCTGTGTAAATGACGTCCGTTTGAAAATTTGACTGGAAGCCCTTGATAACCAAGGATGAGAGCTCCAAAAGATTAGTAGTCGTCGAGCGACGTTTCATAAATGCATGTTGGCATGGAGAAATAAAAGAGATGCATAGGTGTTGCAATTGAGGGGTTATAAGTTTCTCGAAGAGCTTGGGGATAGCAGACAATTTAGAGATACCTCTGTAATTGCTTGCATCGCCTCGTTGACCTTTTTTGTGGATAGGAATAACGTATGATTCCTTCCATATCCGATGAAACGTTGAGGACTCGAGACACAGACTAAATAACTTAAGAAGAGGCTTGCTCAGGTAATCGGCGCAGTATCTAACCTTTTGAAAAAGTTGGCTTAACCCGTTGAAGATCGGTTATAATCGTGCTTTCGTTAATGACGGGACAGAAAATTGCATTAAACCATGGGAATTCCTGGGAATCCGTATGGTCTAAAATTTTTGCGGGTTCATATGTGGTTTTGAAAAATTTAGCAAAAAGATCGGCAATGGCCTGATCGGTGTTTGCCGATGAGTTTTCAAATGACATAGAGGATGGGAATAGAACAGACTTACGCTTGGTGTTAACAAAATTATAAAACTGTTTTGGGTGCTGAGTGAACTGGACCTTGCAACGAGTTAAATAATTATTATAGCACTGAGCGTTTAGCACGGTGAAATTAGACCGAGCAGTTAAGTACTGAGCATATACCTTGCTCGACTCGGTTTCTTTAAATTTAGTGTAAATTCTAGTTCTTATTATTTTTAAATTTTTTAAATGTTTGGTAAACCACGGCGGAGTTTCTGAATTAGGTGGATACCGCAGCGGAGCACATGAGTCAAAACACATATTTAATTTTTTATAAAATAACAGCACACTTCACAATGTCGGTGCATGAGTAGAGGTCGGACCAATCATAGCCGGCTATAAGAGAGTTTAATTTAAGGAAATCAGTATTCCGAAAGCATCTGGTTCGCGGGGCTTTCCTATTCGATTTGGAAACCTCGATTTCCACATTGTCTATCGTCATCTCGAAAGTGGGATGATAGTGATCTTCAGGTTGTGTTAGAGGGGAGGTTCTTGATAGAATCACGCTGTCCGGGTCTAATACAAAGCACAGATCCAGTATGCGGCCTAAAGAGTTTCGCACATGGTTAATTTGCGACAATGACAGTTCAAGCAGGCCAACAATAAGGTCATGTTGCGCCATCGGCAATACAGAGAGACTGTATCATCGGACCAATTGACTTATGGTATATTAAAATCACCAAGAACAATCAACTGATTCCTGTCGGCAAGCAAGCTGGAAACAGATTGGATAGCAGATAAGTGCTTCCAGTACATGGATAACTCGGAAGAAGGCGGAATATATGAACAGGTAAAAAAGAAAGAGTTACCTAAGAAAGTTACTTTAGCGCAAATGAATTCGATATCACCGAGTTCTTGAAGGCTTATCTCTTCCGCCGGTAGTTTGGAGTCAACCGCAAATAATACTCCACCACCCCGCCGGGAAGGACGATCAATTCTAAAGAAAACCTCGGAACTGAGAATGTCGGGCTTTAACCAGGTTTCAGTAAACACAATCACCTGTGAACCAAATGAAAAACTATCAGAGTACAATTTAGTAAGCTTACTTCGTAGGCCTCTTGTATTCTGATAGGATATAAGGAAAGAGGAGGCTAGTTTTTTGGATTCACAGCAGATGCAGTTGGCTGGGGAAGTTTAATGGAAATTGGCCTTTTATTGTTTTTATTTCTTTTCCCAGCTTGGTGTTCTTAGACTATAATATGTTCTGGCCAGAAACCGGGAGAGCAAATACTGTCGAAGAACTCTAATGGGACACTTGTTTTGAAAGATGCAATGTCCCTAGCGTAGGAAATATTATATTTTTCTACCTTTACCTCGGCCATTGTTTTGCTTCGTAAAAAAGCAGCGACGTCAGTCGCAGAGAGGTCAGGGGCAAGCCGAGATAAAAATATTGTTTTTTGGGTGGGATTACAGTGAGGGGTTTTGGTTCTGCAGGTTTCACGCTATCGGAACCAAGTGGAGCCGATAGTCCGGACCTTAGTTGCCTCGACGGAGTGGCTATATTCGGGACTGGGATGGTTTGAACTTACGGAATTAATGGGATATGTCCTGGCTCTGGGACGGACTGTGGCTGTGGTCCTACCAGACTGGCACATTCGGAAACCGAATCTTTAATAGCGTCTGTGGCCGATGCTAGTGAGGTGTCTTCCGTCCTTGGCTGTTTTGCCATCATTCGTTGCTCCGTTGTTTAAAACCAATAACCAAATTTTTAAAACCACCTTTGGTTTGCCGCATGAATGATTTTATTTCGTTCTCAATCTCGCGACCGGCTTCGCAACAATAATGCAACCCAGTCCTAAGGGTCATAGCATCGGCTACATGCCCGGAGTAGCTCACGCACTTGCAATGCATGACACTATCGCACAGCCAACAGTGGATACTGGCTTGTCTCGCTGTAATAGCTTTGCGGCAAGTTTTCACCGAACAGATAATTTCGGACATTTTTGCAGTGCTGTGGACCACTGTGCAAAGAGAGGCGAGAATGGTGTAGAATGAGAGAGAAGTATGGACAGAGAGAGGGTCTTTACTACTGTTGCGGTAAATAGATTTACAAATTACAAAGAGAGAGGGCGACTTTACTAAGAATTGCGGTAAATAGACTTACAAGCAAAACGGAGATGATGAACAAACTACAACAACACTAAGCTTATACAAAATTACTTGCCCAGAGTTATTTAAATAAACAGGTGCATGCACACGCGTATCGAACGGAAAAAGCTGATGATTACCGCAGATAGTGATCGGGATAGCTTAAATTGGATTACTATATAAAAACTCCAGGGTTTTTGATATCAAACGGAAAATTTTTGGGGCGCAAAATAAAAACACGTCCGTTCGCTATGGGAAGTGAAATTGAATATGATGAGATGCCTGGGAAATGAGATGAAAATAGTAAAAGATTTATATCGATGAAGGGAATTTTTAGGAGAGACCGTTTCTTGCTGTTGATTGCAACCGGAGTTGTTTTTTTCAAAGTATATAAATTAATCTTTTTAGATTTTATGACGACGGGAGTATCACCACGCCGTTTAACTTAATTTAATAACCCGTATATGGGCGTACGTGCCATTGGTCACACTGACGCGAGCCAGACGATCGTTTACAATGATGATCCCTTCGTCAACGTAGGTTACGGGATGCCGGTGGCTTTGGTGGATCTCACAATGTGCAGTGCGTCTGGTGTTATGGAGCAGTTCCTTATCGTGTGGATCTCTCCGTTACATTCAGCTATTACATTATCTTCTAATAACGGCCAGACGTTGTGTCAGCTTTTTGGCCGGTGCAAGCTTTCGCCCGATCGGTTATTGCCGTTGCTCGTTTAACTTAGTTAACTTATACATATATTTATAATCATTATATTGTCATGTCCGTCCTTCCGTCCAGATGAACGATCGGTTCTCAGAAATTGTAAGAGGTAGAGTAACCATATTACCAAATTCTTCTAGTATTTACGCAAATCGAGTTTTTTTTGTCGGTGCCACGCCCACCCCCCTTCAATTTGTTTTTTATGTTTGCACTGCACTGCATTGCACAATTTTCGAGCTAAAGACATATATAAATTTTTTTTTAAATTGGAGCATTCATTTCTACCGATCCCGAAAACGTCATCAACTTTGGATAATTAGAAAGCGCACAAAAAATATGGAAAGTTTACAGGCGCTAACAACAAGCAATCTGTATATTTACTCAAATCAACGGTAAATCGCTTGCGGTAGGGGGTTGATTTTTCTAGGAAGTGCCGCTACGAATGCACTACCTTCATATACAAGTTAACAATATAAATATTGCTTACAAATTAACCAAATATTGTTTACAAATGAAATATAAAATCACCAACTCAGCGTGAACCAAATATTGTATACAAATGAAATATAAGATCACCAACTCAGCGTCTGCGCAACTTCCTGCACGCTGCCGCTGAGTGTCAAAACTACGCCGCTGCCAATGACCCAAGCCGCCTCGAAGAATTAGCTGATTCAATAAATTCGAATTTGTCCAACTACAAGAAACTCTACACCCGCTGATCCTAACAACATCAGTCATCGAAAGTGCTGACTTAGCAGATCCAAGCTGCAGAACTCACAAATGGAATTCAGAGCAGGCAGTAATTTCAGTCTCAATTCAAAGATCAACGAATAAAGAACTATAAACTTACTTCTGTGTTTAATTTTGTTCTTTAAATAAAGTTAAAATCTAACTGGCGCCCGAGCAGGGAATAATTTCGCGCACGTTATTAGCCAACAAAATTGTGAAACCTTAGAGACTCAAAACCCGTTGGTTATTAGGTGGAACAATTAGGTAGACCAGGCTTTGCGGTTTGTTTACCCATCGGTGGATTCTACGTACTGAAGGCACGTCCTCAGTACATCTTCTAATCGGAGCGATTGCATGCCCCTTAGTAGGAGACAGCGCGCGTTCAAAAAGGATGACAGCCGGATTGACATGAAGCAGAACCACATCAGTATCACTGTTAGCTATCAATTAAGAAAATTAGTGAAAATAAGAACAAATAACAAACAAATAAAATAAAAAATTTTGCAATAAAATTAATATTAGTGAAGTTAAGAAATTTTATATTTTGTTTAGAGATTAGAAAAAATCTAAATAAGTACAAATTTTATTCCAGATTATAAAATAAGGTAAACGGAATTTAAAAAAGAAAAAAATTACATAAAAATAAATAAATTAATAATAAAACCAAAAATTTGTCTAAAATAAATTTAAATTCAATCGGTAAAACAATCAATTTTAAACTGATTCTCTAAAGTTTGTAAAACAATTTCATGCTAATATAAATCTAAAATAAATTTAAATTCAATCGGTAAAACAAACAATTTTAAACCGATTCTCGAAAGCTTGTAAAACAATTTCATGCTAATATAAGATTTATCTAATCATTTAATTTACTAAAACCACATCAAATCCCACACCATATTTTTTAAATTAATTTTCTTGCATTGACTCTCCTGAATGGCCAATCAAAATAACTTCATTAGGCCTCCAATATTGGGATTACAAAACGTAGGAAATACAGTACCACAAAGAACAATGGGAAATCTTGAGCAGTTGAATGCAGTTCTCTGGCGAACCTTCCGAGTTTAACTCTTTGAAAAAAGGAGTTGAGGGAATTCTAGGCTCATATGCAGATCAGATAGGAACACCAAAATATTTCGGTATCTTGCATACCATTCGTAACAAGATAGTGGGTGATGCGGACACGGCTTTAGAGTCTTATAATGTGCCCTTGAATTGGGAAGCAATGTCTAAGTGCTTAGCTCTCCATTATGCTGACAAACGAGACTTAGGAACACTTGAGTATCAGTTGACCACCATGGTGCAGAGCAGCCAACTGATCGCCCATCGGCATTACATTTATGTCTCAAACTTGAAAACCAAACATATCGCACTAATTATGCTGTGTCTAAAGGTCAACAATCAAACTTCAGGGTGCAGAATCAGAGACCCCTACCGACACAACGTGGTCTCCCATCTTCGCTGAATTGTTATTACCAACAACCCCCACCAGTGCCTCCAAGAAATAATTTCTACCATTACCAACCAAGTGCACCTCGGTATGATGCCGCAAATAATAGTCAACAACAACCGATGCCCATGCCCCGACACAATCCTATAAATTTTGGAAACCAACAATTCTCTGCCCACGCAAAATTTTGGAAACCAACAATTCTCTGCCCCACGGCAAAACTTTGGTTACCAATGCCTACAGCAGCAGTATGCTGCCCCTTTCCGCCCTACGGCACCAAAACCGCTACCACGCCCAGAACCAATGTAAGTAGATTCAAGCATGAGAACTAGACTAATTAATTATATGAATCGCCCACATTTAGCTAGTAAACGTTCTTTAAATCTCCAACAATCAGACGGAAAGAGGCAACGTACTTTCAATATAGAAAGTAATGAGACCAATACGAAAATGAATGGACGAGAGACACTTCCTACAGAATACAAACGGGACATTGCTGGCTATGAAGAAAGTAACGATTTTGAACAAACACTTAATGAATACCAAGAACAATACGATGACAGCGATGAGGCCAAGAACAATATTCCGACTTACATTTTTTTAGAGTAGTAAGCTCCAAGTTACCATATTTCTTAGCAAGAGAGGAGCAAGGGAAAATTTAAAAAATTTTAATTGATACAGGATCTAATAGAAACCAGACCATAAACCATAGACCAGAATTAGTTTCAAGCCCAATTACTAACATAGAACCATTTGAAGCCATGACAGTGGCGATTACTCACCACAAAATGACCAATCTTTGTAATATCAAAGAGATACCGATTAAATTTTTCATTCTACCTACATCATTTGACGCTATTCATGGCAACGATAGCCTCAGAGAATTAAAAACAGTAATCCACACAGATTAAAATTACATGATTATTAATAATAGGGTCTAAGTTCACATAAAAGAGAAAAAATTAAATGCCGTTAACAATATAAGTCCACGTACCGACCACATGTCCAAAAAGTAGAAAACAGAATTACTTGAATTACTAAAATACTACCCACAACTATTTGCCAGACCTGACGAGAACTGACCTACACGACTAACGTTACAGCGGAAATACGAACGAATACAGAAACTCCCGTATATTCAAAATTTTACCAATATCCGATGTCCCTCAAAGATGAGGTTGACAAACAAATTTCTCAGTTACTAGAAGATGGCATCATACGACATTCGCGGTCTCCGTACAATTCACCAGTGTGGATTGTGCCTAAGAAGATCAACGCTTCAAACGAAAAAAAATATCGAGTAGTAATCGATTATAGAAAACTTAATAATAAAAACTTAACCCCATTCCCGGAATAAATTAAGTGCTTAAAAGTGGCTTTCACCGATCAAATTGAGGAATTCCGATATTGAAAAGACAGATTTTTCAATAAATAATACAAAATACGTCTTCCTTTCGGCTTGAAAAACGCTCAATCAATTTTCCAACGAGCCTTAGGCGATATCCTCCGCGAACATATAGGGAAAATATGAAATATAGCATATTTTCGATGATATAATTGTATTCAGCCAAGAAGAAAAGTCACATATTGGGAACCTGAGTTTAATATTTGATACATTGTACAAAGCTAACATCAAGTGTCAGCTAGACAAGTGCGAGTTCTTTAAAACAAAGGTAGAGTTCTTGGGGTTTGTAATATCTGATAAAGGTATAGAAACCAACTCGAAAAAGTTTCGGCAATAGCAAATCATCCTCTTCCGAGGACAGTCCGTGAATTAAGAGCTTTCTTGTGGCTCTCCGGATACTATAGAAGATTTATTAGCGGCTATGCTAAGCTCGCAAAGCCACTCACATTAATGTTGACAGGCGAAGACGGACACGTAAGCAAAAGGGCATCCTTAACAAAAAAAATTTATTTCAGCCAAAATGCAATTGAAGCTTTTAAAAAAATTAAAACTACACTGATATCAAAAGAGGTCATATTAGGATACACCGACTTCAACAGAGCATTTCATCTAACTACAGACGCCTCTAACTTTGCTATAGGTGCTGTCCTATCTCAAAACGATTCCCCTATATCATTTATATCTCGGACTTTATCAAAAACCGAAGAAAATTACGCAGCTAATAAGAAAGAAATGCTTGCCATAATATGGGCCTTGAAAGCACTAAGAAATTACCTTTATGGTAAGACTAAATGAAAATTTTCACTGATAATCAGCGCCTCACCCATTCGCTCAATAGCTGGAATGGCAATGCTAGAATATAACGTTGGAAAGCCCATATAGAAGAATACGATTATGAATCAATCTACAAACCAGGCAAAGACAATGTTGTAGCTGATGCCCTCTCCCGCATACCACAGTCAATCCAATTAAATTCCATAACTACCCAACATAGTGACGAAAGCTCAGGACACAATTTAATTCCTAGTATAGAAGTCCCATTAAATTCATTTAAAAATCAGATTTTCCTTCACAAGACCGAATCTTCAGACTATAAATTCAGCATCCCCTTCCCGACTTTTCATAGGCACGACATTTACCGACAAAAATATAAGCCAGACGGAGAAATTTTATTTCACCAAAATGAAACACAAAGAGGTAAAATATGACAGACACCCCCCAAATTCAGAACTAAAGAAAACTCCTATACCGGAATATCCAGGCCACATGATCCATATTGATATCTACTCTACAGGAAAAAAGTAATACTCACTGCAATAGACAAATTTTCTAAATTAGTACAAGTTTGAATAATAAAATCAAAAGCAAATGAAGATATCCGACTTCCATTAAGGGACCTTCTCTTCTATTTTGGAGTCCCAAAATACGTAATTATGGTCAACGCAAAATCGCTCAATTCTGCTTCAATTACTTTCATGCTCACAGATTAGCTTAATATTAAAATCTTCCAAGCACCTCGTTATAAAAGTACCGTAAATGGCCAAATCGAACGATTCCATTCTTTTAGAAATAATGAGATGTATAAAAAAAGGTGAAACACATAAAAATTTCGAAGAACTTTTAGAGAGAGCAGTGTATGAATATAATTATACACTAGTCGGTATAATTATTTTGACAACGGCTTTTTGCGTGCCACAAGTATTTTTACAGCATCTTTTAGAAATATTTTCACACTTTTAAGCATGCGAGAATCAAAGAACTTTCGTGTTTAACTTTGAGAAATATAAAACGTTGTTATTTAAATAGAAAGTTATTAAAAATTATTAAATAACATGGGTAAAACGGCTGAGCTAAGTTTGGTTACCAGATCTTCAATGGTAGCAAAGTTTAACGCTGAAATAGCAGTCAAAGACATTGCCAATGAGTTTAATGTAAGATGATCAAGTCTTAAGCGCAAAACAGATCTCAGTGAAGAACGAGTCCTTGTACGGGAATTAAAAAAAAAATATTTTTCTAAAGCCCCAATCCAAAGCAGATCAATTTAATTTGACAGCTAACACACCAGTTAGTGAGCGCAGAGTCCGTCGACGATTAAAAGAAAGTGATTTTAACACTTATAAAGCCAAGGATGTACCATATATAACAAAAGCAAACAAGCTCAAAAGACTGTCTTTCGCAAAGGAACATCTCCATAAGCCAAAGGAGTTCTGGTGAAGCGTTCTATGGACAGATGTAAGTTCTTGAGCATAAATCATCAAAAAATAAATTTTTTTTAAGATTACCAATGGTACAAAGGCAGAAAAGGCGGCCCGTTTGCCAAAAAGTAAGTCATGGCCTCCCCCATGGTGATGTTTTGGGGATTTGTAGCGTATAATGGACTGGGTGACTTCGTTCCTATCACTGGCTCGATGAACCAAGGCCAATATTTGCGGGTTCTAAATGATAATGCATTTAGTTCTGGAGACAGGCTTATTGGACAGTCCTTCATTCTGCAACAGGATAAAGCCCCATGCCACAAAGCCAAGATGATTACAACATTTTTAAAGGATGTTGGTGTTACAACTTTGGACTGGCCACCGCCACCTCAAAGTCCAGATTTAAATATAATTGAAAACGTCTGGTCTCTTATGAAACGTAAAAGAACAGTATCGTTGAATAAAACCAGAGAGGAGACATCCAAAATTTAGTCGATTCAGTACCGCGAAGCCTGGAAAAAGTTATTGAAACTAAAGGAAATTATATATTTTACTAAATTATTTTTTTTCCTTTAGTTTTTTTTTAGTTTAAACTTTGTTATTAATATTAAAAGGTACTTGTCAAAATACTTATGCCACCACATGAAAATTACTTTAGCTTATATTTTTTCAAGATCATATGATTAAATGTTGAATTCATTATTTATAAGTTTTTATTTGCCATTTTGCCATTTGAACCATTTGCTTTTCGTCAAAAAAATTATGCCGACTAGTGTACAATTCATTCTGTCACAGGAAAAAAACCACTTGAAGTTTTTTTGGGCAGAGTGATAACAACCAGTCCCGAAAATTACATAAAGGCAAAGCAACATTGACCGACTAAAAGAAAAACAGAATAAAGATTTAAAATATTATAACAAAAATCGAAAAACCATTACGACATATAAACCAGGAGATGAAATCTATGTAAAAATTTTCCCTGCATCCTCGGTCCTATCTTCGCGATCGAGCCGTACGTTATGCGGCTGCACCCCTCGGTCGGTTGGGCGGGAGGTGGGTTGCATCACGTGCAACGGGATTCGCAATAAAAAAAAAAAAAAAAATAATCACTAGATTGGGATCAAAATTGTCCCCCAGTTAAAAAAAAAAACTGTTAGAGAAAACAGGGCCACTACCGTAATAACAGAAGCAAGTAGAATAGTTCACAAAAGCAACATAAAAAACGACTAATTTTTTTTTGTCTTTTCCTATAGAATACTGATAATATATCATATCATGATGATATCAATTCACTTTCACTTCCCATAGCGAACGGACGTGTTTTTATTTTGCGCCCCGAAAATTTTCTGTTTGATAACAAAAACCCCGGAGTTTTTATAAAGTAACCAATTTAAGCTATTCCGATCACTATCTGCGGTAACCATCAGCTTTTTCCGTTCGCTACGCGTGTGCATGCACCTGTTTATTGAAATAACTCTGAGCAAGTAATTTTGTGTAAGCTTAGTGTTGTTGTAGTTTGTTCTTCATCTCCGTTTTGCGTGTAAATCTATCTACCACAATTTCTTAGTAAAGTCGCCCTCTCTCTTTGTAATTTGTAAATTTGTTAATCCCTTTATCGCAACAGTAGCAAAGTCCCTCTCTCTGCCCAAACTTCACTCTCACTCTACACAATTCTCGCCTATCTTTGCACAGTGGTCCACAGCATTGCAAAAATGTCCGAAATTATCTGTTCGGTGAAAACTTGTCGCAAAGCTACTACAGCGAGACAAGCCAGTATCCACTGTTGTCTGTGCGATAACGTCATGCATTGCAAGTGCGTGAGCTATTCCGGGCATGTAGCCGATGCTATGACCCTTAGGACTGGGTTGCATTATTGTTGCGAAGCCGGTCGCGAGATTGAGAACGAAATAAAATCATTCATGCGGCAAACCAAAGGTGGTTTTAAAAATTTGGTTATTGGTTTTAAACAAATCCATGACCAAATGATGGCGCTCGACGCTCAATTTAACAGCCTTCAGCTGTTAAATGAGTCGCCGAAGCGCAAAAAAACCGCTTCTGGTGAACCCGTGGCCACTACCACACAATCTCGGGCGGCGGAGCAACGAATGATGGCAAAACAGCCAAGGACGGAAGACACCGCACTAGCATCGGCCACAGACGCTATTAAAGATTCGGTTTCCGAATGTGCCAGTCTGGTAGGACCACAGCCACAGTCCGTCCCAGAGCCAGGACATATCCCATTAATTCCGTAAGTTCAAACCATCCCAGTCCCGAATATAGCCACTCCGTCGAGGCAACTAAGGTCCGGACTATCGGCTCCACTTGGTTCCGATAGCGTGAAACCTGCAGAACCAAAACCCCTCACGGTAATCCCACCCAAAAAACAATATTTTTATCTCGGCTTGCCCCTGACCTCTCTGCGACTGACGTCGCTGCTTTTTTACGAAGCAAAACAATGGCCGAGGTAAAGGTAGAAAAATATAATATTTCCTACGCTAGGGACATTGCATCTTTCAAAACAAGTGTCCCATTAGAGTTCTTCGACAGTATTTGCTCTCCCGGTTTCTGGCCAGAACATATTATAGTCTAAGAACACCAAGCTGGGAAAAGAAATAAAAACAATAAAAGGCCAATTTCCATTAAACTTCCCCAGCCAACTGCATCTGCTGTGAATCCAAAAAACTAGCCTCCTCTTTCCTTATATCCTATCAGAATACAAGAGGCCTACGAAGTAAGCTTACTAAATTGTACTCTGATAGTTTTTCATTTGGTTCACAGGTGATTGTGTTTACTGAAACCTGGTTAAAGCCCGACATTCTCAGTTCCGAGGTTTTCTTTAGAATTGATCGTCCTTCCCGGCGGGGTGGTGGAGTATTATTTGCGGTTGACTCCAAACTACCGGCGGAAGAGATAAGCCTTCAAGAACTCGGTGATATCGAATTCATTTGCGCTAAAGTAACTTTCTTAGGTAACTCTTTCTTTTTTACCTGTTCATATATTCCGCCTTCTTCCGAGTTATCCATGTACTGGAAGCACTTATCTGCTATCCAATCTGTTTCCAGCTTGCTTGCCGACAGGAATCAGTTGATTTTTTTGGTGATTTTAATATACCATAAGTCAATTGGTCCGATGATACAGTCTCTCTGTATTGCCGATGGCGCAACATGACCTTATTGTTGGCCTGCTTGAACTGTCATTGTCGCAAATTAACCATGTGCGAAACTCTTTAGGCCGCATACTGGATCTGTGCTTTGTATTAGACCCGGACAGCGTGATTCTATCAAGAACCTCCCCTCTAACACAACCTGAAGATCACTATCATCCCACTTTCGAGATGACGATCGACAATGTGGAAATCGAGGTTTCCAAATCGAATAGGAAAGCCCCGCGAACCAGATGGTTTCGGAATACTGATTTCCTTAAATTAAACTCTCTTATAGCCGGCTATGATTGGTCCGACCTCTACTCATGCACCGACTGCTCGGTCTAATTTCACCGTGCTAAACGCTCAGTGCTATAATAATTATTTAACTCGTTGCAAGGTCCAGTTCACTCAGCACCCAAAACAGTTTTATAATTTTGTTAACACCAAGCGTAAGTCTGTTCTATTCCCATCCTCTATGTCATTTGAAAACTCATCGGCAAACACCGATCAGGCCATTGCCGATCTTTTTGCTAGATTTTTCAAAACCACATATGAACCCGCAAAAATTTTAGACCATACGGATTCCCAGGAATTCCCATGGTTTAATGCAATTTTCTGTCCCGTCATTAACGAAAGCACGATTATAACCGATCTTCAACGTGTTAAGCCAACTTTTTCGCCAGGTTAGATACTGCGCCGATTACCTGAGCAAGCCTCTTCTTAAGTTATTTAGTCTGTGTCTCGAGTCCTCAACGTTTCATCGGATATGGAAGGAATCATACGTTATTCCTATCCACAAAAAAGGTCAACGAGGCGATGCAAGCAATTACAGAGGTATCTCTAAATTGTCTGCTATCCCCAAGCTCTTCGAGAAACTTATAACCCCTCAATTGCAACACCTATGCATCTCTTTTATTTCTCCATGCCAACATGCATTTATGAAACGTCGCTCGACGACTACTAATCTTTTGGAGCTCTCATCCTTGGTTATCAAGGGCTTCCAGTCAAATTTTCAAACGGACGTCATTTACACAGACTTCAGTAAAGCATTCGACTCCGTTAATCACTCTCTTCTTTTAATAAAGCTTGACAAAATGGGTTTCCCTGTAGGCTTACTAAAATTGATCAGCAGGTACTTGAATAATAGAACACAAAGGGTTCTTTTCAAGAGCTCACTTTCTGGTGAAATCCGTGTCACCTCGGGCGTCCCTCAAGGTAGTCACCTTGGTCCTCTGCTGTTCACACTCTTTATTAACGACCTTCCATCGGTCGCGCCTAATTCTCAAGTACTAATGCACGCGGACGATGTCAAGCTTTGAATTCAATATAATGATCCCTCTCGTCAATCGGTCTTACAGGCCGATCTTAATAACTTACAGGCATGATGTCAAGCGATTTCACTAAAATTAAACGGCTCTAGGTGCAAACTGATGACATTTCACCGTAAAGATCCTCAGTTTTCTGCTTAATCTCTAGATGGAGTCTTTCTTGATAGAATCACACGTGTTGATGATCTTGGTGTCATACTGGATGCCAAATTAAAGTTTACTGACCACATTTCATCCATGGTAAATAAGGCCATGGGTGTGTTAGGTTTCATAAAAGGTGGTCAAAGAATTTAATGACCCCTATGTGACTAAGACTTTATACGTCTCGCTTGTCCGGCCAATTCCTGAGTACGGATCATGTGTCTGGAGTCCTCAGTATGGAGTTCACAAAGACAAAATTGAATCCGTGCAAAAAAGATTCCTTA
The DNA here is from genome assembly GCA_021224005.1 of Drosophila setifemur. Lineage (NCBI taxonomy): Eukaryota > Metazoa > Arthropoda > Insecta > Diptera > Drosophilidae > Drosophila > Drosophila setifemur. The sequence goes on from JAJJHY010001767.1 coordinate 415,674, forward strand.
TTTTCGCGCTTAGAGGCCTCAACTGGGAACCAAACTTTCAACTTCCCTCTTACTCTAGTAGACTGATGCTTCTAAACCTACCCATACTTACTAATCGTAGAACCATGATTGGTGTAGTTTTCATCCTCAAACTAATACACAATGAGGTTGATAGTTCTGCCTTGTTAGAACGCATCAACTTTAATGTGCCCCGTAGACTTACAAGAAATTTTATCCCACTAGCTTTAAACCAATATAGTTCGAATTATGTCCTGCATGAGCCCTTTAGAGTACTTTGCTCAGATTATAACGTAGTGCACCAACTAACGTCCGATTTTTATTCTATTAACGACCTTACGCATATTAAGTCCCTAATTCTTACCTACCTTACTCACCACAATTCTATGTAGTTTTCCTCGAAATCTTTCTACTATTTTCCCTGCATGCTCGGTCCTATCTTCGCGATCGAGCCGTACGTTATGCGGCTGCGCCCCTCGGTCGGTTGGGCGGGAGGTGGGTTGCATCACGTGCAACGGGATTCGCGAAAAAAAAAAATATATATATATAGATATACGGTGACTGTAAATAACATGACTATGGACATTACAAATTATACAGACGCACAGACGGCGACAATTTACAAAGGACTGGGTAAAATACGGACAGGAACAACTAGAATGGTTCATATAATTGATTTAAAAAACATTGAAGACACACTTAATAAATTATCATTGTACATAGAAAACGACTTAAAGACCACAAAAACTTACCACACACTACACCATGAAATGACCCAAACCTTCTCTACCTTCTAAACATTAACATCATCTTTTCACAATAGAGCTACTAGAGCTATTAACCTACTCGGCACCACATGGAAATACATTGCTGGCACTCCAGATCATGACGAATTTCTATCACTAGAAAATAATTTTAACGATTTAACTACTAATAACAATAATCAAATACTTATTAACAAACAATTTGAAGCCAGACTCAATTAACTAACAACCATAACCAATTCTATGACTAATTCTATTAGCAAAAGCGATCAATTTACCGAAGAAATAACACTAAATTTACAGAATCAAGTCCGATTAGTAAAAGAAGAAATTATAAATATCAAATACGCCATCCAATGGTCAAAATTAAATATCATAAATTAATTTTTGCTTGAAAAAAAACGAAATTCTTGAAATTAATAAAATATTCAAAATTGGAAATATGACACTACCATCAATTGAAGAAATGCTTGAATTTTCCGGAACTTTGATTTTGCATAATAAAACAACGATCTTATATGTCATTTAAATCCCAAACTTAGACCCAACCGAATTTGAAAACATACTAATTAAACCTATAATAAAAAATAATATAATTGTTAACATTAGATTTAAAGAAGTACTGTTCAATTGTAAAACTTTTAATAATATTAAAATCTGTAATACAAATAAAATTGTAAACCTTAGCGACACTTAATGTCTACCTAAGCTTCTGATAGGAGAAAAATCATTGTGTGAGTTCAGCAACGCAGACCACATCGAGGAGATAGAAGAGATCAGCAACGTTAGGGTGGAGCAACAACCCAAAGCACGTGGCAGAGTCATACCTCATTAAATTTTTTAACTAAACAGTAAAATTAAACGACAAGAAATTTAGCAGTTCGGAAACAACGATCATCAAACCAAACACCCCGATGATTCAGATTACCCCCGAAGTAACAGAGAGAATTAAAATAATATCTCTTCAAGCCCTACAAAATTTGCACATCAACAATACAAGACACATACAAAAACTTTGAGTCGACACCCTCTCGAACAGATACTCATTCATAGTTCTGTTTGCCGTATCTACAATAGTCACAACTATTATATACTGCTGCAATAGAAAAAAAAAAAATAACGTAATACTACAATTGGCTCCCCCTGATCCTAAACCGATGGGACGCCAACAACTTCAGTTCAACGATATCCCATTCTTCTAAAATCACGCTTGAGGACAAGCTCAAATTAGAGGTGGAAGAGGTTAACAATACAAATATTGCTTACAAATTAACCAAATATTATTTACAAATGAAAAATAAAATCACCAACTCAGCGTGAACCAAATATTGTATACAAATGAAATATAAGATCACCAACTCAGCGTCTGCGCAACTTCCTGCACGCTGCCGCTGAGTGTCAAAACTACGCCGCTGCCAATGACCCAAACCGCCTCGAAGAATTAGCTGATTCAATAAATTCGAATTTGTCCAACTACAAGAAATTCTACACCCGCTGATCCCAACAACTTCAGTCATCGAAAGTGCTGACTTAACAGATCCAAGCTGCAGAACTCACATAGGGAACTCAGAGCAGGAAGTACTTTCAGTCTCAATTTAAAGATCAACGAATAAAGAACTAAAAACTTACTTCTGTGCTTAATTTTTATACCCTTGCAGAGGGTATTATAATTTTGACCAGAAGTTTGTAACGCAGTGAAGGAGACATTTCCGACCCTATAAAGTATATATATTCTTGATCAGCATCACCAGCCGAGTCGATATAGCCATGTCCGTCTGTCCGTCTGTCCGTCTGTCCGTCTGTCTGTCTGTCTGTCTGTCTGTCTGTCCGTCTGTCGGTTGCTATGTAAACTAGTCTCTCAGTTTTAATGCTATCGGACTGAAACTTTGCACCAACCCCTCAATCTGTTGCAGGTAGTATATAAGTCGGAACGGCCGGAATCGGAACACTACATCACATAACTGCCATAGGAACGATTGGGAAAAAGTGCCAAAATTTCCCCATTTTTTAAGATAATTTATTTATTTCTTGGAAAACTCTATTTAATAGCAATTTTAACATATCCTAAAAGTTTCATTAAAATCGGACTACTATATCCTATAGCTGCCATAGGAACTATGGGAAAAAATGGGTCATTTAGCATAACTCTGGTGTTTTTCAAGACAATTAATTCATTCTTGATAAAAACAGTTTTCATAGACAGTAAAGCCTTTTTATAAATTTAAAAACCCAAAAATCGGATTACTATATCCTATAGCTGCCATACAAACGATTGAACGGTTTAAAAGCAACTAGCCTGCAAGGGTATTCTAAGCTTCGGGTACCGAAGCTAGCCTTCCTTTCTTGTTTTTCATTGATGTTGTTCAATGGAGCTAAGAAGGCGATTCTTAGCTCTCTGCTGTTTGCGCACTTTGTTGATGACATTAAAGATGACTTGGAGGCGTGAGACTGATATGGTAATAATTGCGGAATCCGCGAAAACTACAAAACATGGAGCCTGCATATAAATGTAGATAAATCAAAGGTAATAGAAAAACGGGATGGCAGAGGAAGGCACGCTAACAACAAAAAATTGAATTTAGCTGGTACACCGAAAGAGGTCGTCAAGTCATTAAAATACTTGGAACTAAATCTTTAGCTAAATATGAGCATGGAGAAGAGCCTGCAGCAAAAGTTTCAGGATACGCGAGTCTCTATAGGCAGCACATGTTTTGTTGAAAAGAAAAAATCCAATTGAAAGCATTAAGCTTAAAATGTTCAAAGCAACGGCCAAAACAATCACCTGTTATGCTGCAGCTTAAAATATTTTATAAAAAGGATATTATATGTTTTCAAAAATACAACAAGCTACGCCATACACTGCGAAACAGGACTGCCCTCACTCTTTACGCACAATCTCAGATTTCATTTTAAATACATCAATAACGCGATAAGTATGCAGAAAAATAGGTTTCCCAGCAGTATAGCACAGCTTATGAAGGAATGTTATCAACGATGGCATGATCTCGCATTTGAGTACGGTGCTGAACTTACACCTAACGAGCCTCGTCATTAGAAAGCTTATCAATAAAAAAAAAACCATTCGACTTGGGCCTCAAAACCGTATTCCAAGGCGCACTTAGACAAGAGTCGAATTATTACTTATTACTTAAGGTATCAGCCTCACGACCAGAATAGCATCAGCCAAAGCACATTGGGCAATACTCGGGAGCGAGAGGATTTGGAGCATCTAGTGGCAAAGTGCCCAATCCTGCAGAAGGTTCGACTGATTCACCATGGCAAAACGCGTCTGATTACGGTGAATATATATGGCAGCGCTTAACAGCATGAACTGGATGAACCTGGATGCATTTGTGAGCTTTTCAATATAGCTCACAAATGTTGAGAGAGTCCTTCTAACGCTTGAAACAAGTGGCCAGCAGTCCCCGGGCTTCATCGTAGCTGAAACTGGTAGTGTGTCTTTGATTCACCAAACTGACCAGAGGCTTCTGGTACCACGGGCGTCGGGATAACGAGACGGTGTTCGCTCTCTACTCCTTCGCAAAATATTTAGGGATTGTTGGGCTGGCGTCCTTTGCGGTTTGATCACTGATCAACAAGTTAAGGCCGCGTTTGCGGAAGAGGAAGGAATAGTGCTCGCTCCGAACAGTGAGAAAACCATTTCCATGAGCATGGTGTATACTGTAGCACCTGTAAGTTGGCCTCGGCTAACTTGCATCTATGCCTTGCGGCTATGCTATTTTTGGGTGACCGATCCCAGACTGTTTCGGAGTCAAACTTGGTAGAGTCCTTCAAGGCTATACCAAAATATATAAGAGGTGCTCATTATGAAGTACACTACAACTACAGGATAGACGACATGCTGATATCTATCTAACGTTTTGGAATTACGGATCGCTTTGAATATTAGAGGCTCAAATAACACCGATCTATCCCAGTTTGATCTACTCCTAACGAAATTATTTTCACCACCCCAAATTTCTTGTACAATAAAAAAAAAATAAGAAAAACGATATTAACATCTAAATGTTGAACTTAAAAAAAAAGTAATTTCTGTCTGGTCTGTCCGCCAGGTTGCCTGCCTCTCTGGTCAGTTTATCATAGACATAAATAATATACTAGTATTGGAAGTAGTACTACCACTATAATATATATTGGATGTACAGCATGATGGTACGCCTAATAGTCACTTATGCAAATTACAGCTATACAAAATAAAACAAGTAATAACATTACAGTCGAGTTTCCAAACTGTTAAATAATCCAATTAAATCAAAACTGAAAAAAAAAAATATTTTCAACCGAGTCTGATCTGGGGCTTGAACCTGAGACCTCTGTGTACTTATACTGTATTAGGTACTTGGTTCAAAATGTATGTGGTGGTGCAATGGTTAAGACGTCTGGCTGATGACACCGGAGGACTCAGATTGATTATTTTGTTTTTTTTCGTGCTTGATTTATTTAGCTTAACCAAATTAGTACAGGTTTTTTTTTAACAGTCGGAAAACTCGACTGTAATGTTCTTACTTGTTAAGTATAGTAATTGGCCATATCAGCACTAGCTACTTGGATAATCTCCTATTGGTTGGTGTTGAAATGTCTTACAACTAATAGTCTAACACAACAGCATTATAGTATGCTGGGTTCCAGAACTCTTAGATAATGTAAGCAACGATCTGGCCGACTCGCACAAAACTAGTTGTCCCAAAAATCATTCCTGGACTTAGCTCGACCACAATTAAATCTATGATAGGCGAATTGGCGAGCAAGGAGCACCAAAAATAATCAAGACACTGCCGAACAAAGGCTATCTGAAAACCGGAAAAACGGAAAAACGGAAAGTCGTTCAACGGGAATAATCAAGACACGGAAAATTCGGGTGAACAAAAAGACAAGTTAAATGCAATAAAATATCAAAGTGCAAATAGGGAAATAAATGCCTTAAGTGCAACAGTGTTATGCACATGTGCAAAGATTGCCGAAACTATAATACGAATGTGGGATCTTATGCTTGTCAAAAACTGAGTTAAATCACTGAAAATAAACAACAATGAGTTGTGATGCATGATCAATACGAAAGCAAATGTGTCATTGAACTGCAAGATTGTCCATAATAAATACGTAAAAGAAAACCCATTTGCAAAATGGTATGGTATTGGAAACGCATCAGCTAAGGTATTTGGGCAATTAGGCTCAGACGTAGAGGTTGATGATTGATTATTTTATGGTCGTCCCAGATAAGAAGTGAAGTCAATAAAATTCTAGGATTCGAACTGCTAAAAAAATTATGTTACATTGCGCTCGAAAGGATATAGTTTTAGCAAAAACAAATAAAAAGAATAATCAGCAAGTTGTAAATAAATAAAAGCCGTCGAAAAATCCAAACCGTTGTCCACTTAAGTTGACGTAGCATGCATGATAGTACTCGCGAAAAAGTCAGGTGAAGCAGTTAAGAAATATAAACAAAGATCATTGCAGTCGAGTTTTCTGACTGTTAAATACCCTGTACCAATAAATCAAAACAAAAATGAAAAAAGTGAGTCTGGTGCTTGAACCAGTGACCTCCGTGTTATGAGCCAGACATTCGTACTATTGCACCACCACATACATATTGAATCAGTAGCTTGTTGAGTCAATGAGCTTTTTCATTGGCTATATTTTTCCGCAATAATTACAAGTAATTATATTAGTTTGATTTAAATTTATTAGGCCACGAGGGGCAATGTTTTTTAGGTTACAATTTTGGATTTATCTATCGAACGTAGGCAAGCGGACACAATGAGGCCGTGCAGTCGTACCGAGATAAATTTTTATATATACGTGTATTTTACAAATTTGGGGATTAAATATCGAACGTAGGCAAGCGAACACAATGAAGCCGTGCAGTCGTACCGAGATAATTTTATATATATAAAGTCGCAAGCGGACTTGAATTGGCCGTGCGATCGCTACAAAGTATTAGACCGAATAGAATGAGAAAATGATAGAGCTTAGGCAAAGGGCCGCCGCAATGAGATGAAGGTAATAATGAATAGACAGATGAAGGGAATTTAAGAGAGTCTTAAGACTCTTAAGAGTCTGACTCTGGCCGCATAACCAAACATCCTCCCCCCGTTGGAAGACAAGGGCTTTCAACAACATCCTGTTTCGCAGCACACAAAGCTTGCAGATTTCTTGCTGGGTAGACGGTCCGCATTGTAGGGCAGCTGAGGCGACAGCTTCTGCTGGCGGTAGTAGTCACTCTGGGGATAGGCGCTGTTCCACTTGGCACGATCCGAACCCGCTTCGAACTGCCCGGCTGGGGGGTGGAGAACTGCACTCGCGCCGTCTGCTTGGGGGTGGACCTTTCCACCTTGCTGTTGGCCTGCTTTAGTTGCTGTTTGCGCGAGGGCACGAAGATTTCCTGCTCTCCGACTTTCTTCTTGGCCTTGGGACCGTCTTATCTCTTGGGCTTGGCATCAGTATAAAGGCCGGACCACGGATCCATAGGGGGCTCCTCCATCCGCATCTCATCTTGACCTCCGCTTTCTGACGGTGACTGAGCCAGCAAGGCTGACGATTGGTTTCCATCAAAGCCTCCTCCAGTGACGATCCATCCAAGGCGAGTATTCTGCAGCAGCGGCAGTCCAGTAGCCAACCTGATATGTCCTAGCCTGAGCAGCTTGAAGAATAAACTTGCTCCAATCAACAAATTGATCTTCTGCGACTTGTGAAATTCAGGATCAGCCAGTATTATGTTCTTTGGGATCCTCCAATCGTCTGGGCACACAGTGAGACTGGGTTGATTACTCGTAATCGTAGGAGCAACCAAGGCGCAGATGCTGGCGGAATACTCTGAAGCGAACGATTTTAAATTTAGATTAATAGTGAATCCACCTGAACAAAATCTGGAATCTCCAAGTCCAGAAACAGCTGTTGCCGATTTATGTCGAGGCAATTGTAGCTGATGAGCAAGGCGAGAGGTAATAAGGTGGACTTGAGACCTAGAGTCGAGCAATGCCCGACATGGTACCCAAGCCCCCGAACGATTTTTTACCCTTACGACTGCCGTGGCTAAGAATACGACTTCAGCCAAGGGATCCTGGGCGACCAGAGAGGCAGAGGGAGGCGTTGTTGTGGGTTCAGAGTGGGAATGGCTATTCAAAGCTATTGGCTATTGATGAACTGATTGCACGTTGGTATTTCATCCAATGCGCAAGACTCGTCCCACGCTATCCGAGTTGCATTATCCACCATTTGCAGTAAGCTGTGAATTATGATACAGCCAGAGATTTGCTCCAAACTGCCTAAGGACTGTAAAGCTCGCAGGTTCGCATTAAATGTGTCCGAAAGCCCACGCAATTTTACAGCGGATGCATGCTCTATATTCTGGAGGCCCAATATTGCGCTGATGTGCGCCTGAAAGACAAGACGCTTGTTGTTGAATCGCTTACTTAATAAATCCAGAGCCACAGCATAGTTCTCGTCAGATATATCGAGCGAACGAACTGCATCCAAAGCCAATCCCTTCAGGCAGGACCTTAGGTGCTGCAGCTTCTCAATTGGAGACAGATCTGGTTCCTTGTCGATGATAGTCGAATACATCGAGAAGAAGTCGGAAGTGTTGAGCATCGCACCTCAACCACCCAGCGCTTCCTTATCTCGTACTGGATGGCTGACTTCAGGGAGAAGATTAGCTTTTCGATATTATTTAGAAGTAGGCTGCCAATTTCATTAAAGTCGAGCTCCTCAAGGCTGTCGTGCATTTGGATAAAGGAGGCCTGAGTTTTATCAAGTATCTCCAGTCGCAATGTTAGGTCATCCTCGGTGGCGGACCTCAATGCTTCTCCATCTAGAGCCAATCCCATTTCTTGCGTGCGCTCGAATATGGCCTTGGATTTCCTTTTATAAAATTCAATTTTATCCATCCCTGGATTGATGTCAGAATTAGTTGCCATTTGACAAATTTCAAATTTTATTTTTATTTTATTTATTTATTTTATTTATTTATTTATTAGACCCTGTACCCAAAGGGTAAAGGGTATATTAAGTTTGTGCAAATGTATGTAACAGGCAGAAGGAGGCGTGGCAGACCCTACAAAGTATATATATTCTTGATCAGCATGACGAGCTGAGTCGATATAGCCATGTCCGTCTGTCCGTCCGTCCGTCCGTCCGTCCGGATGAACACACGGATCTCAGCAACTGTAACAGTTAGAGGAACCGTATTACCAGTGTAGATTCTCCTAATACTGAGTCAATTAGAGTTTATTTTTTTAAGTCGGCGCCACGCCCACCGCCCCCGCAATTTGTATTTGAATTTTTGCACTGCCCTGCACTGCACAATTTTCAAGCTAAAATGCAATGCAATTGGAGCATAGATTTCTACCGATCCTGAAAATTTCATCAAGATTGGTTAATTATAAAGCGCAAAATAAATACCTAAAGCTTACAGGCGCTAACCACAAATAATCTGCTTATTTGCTCAAACAAACGGTAAATCGCTTGCGTTCGCTGGTTGATTTTACTCGGAAGTGTCGCTGCAGCTGCGCTGCCACTATCTTATACATATGTATGAATGTGTGCCTTCAATATATTTATACTATGTTAGCTGCCGGTTCAAAAGTTTGGGTTTGTCGAATGGCTACGACGTTCGACTTAAAACGCGAAGATCTTGGGTTCGAATACCAGACCGGACTCGGTGTGAATATATATTTTTTTTTGTTTTTTTTTTATTTTGCCTATAACCAAATTTGTACAAGGTCTGTAACAGTCGGGAAACTCGACTGTAACGTTCTTACTTGTTTCATATGGGACTGCCGGAACATGTCAATCATTTCTGTTGTTTCTAAGAACTAAGAAACTAAGAACTAAGAAACTAAGAACCAAGAAATAGTATGCCAAGTGGCTAAACATTATAATAAAAGAAAGATTAATAGTTCGAGGGTATAGCTTGAAGGCGTTATTTCAAGTTGTCCTTGTGGACCACCCTCCCTTTAATGAGGACCGTGGTATCCAGGTCCGCTTCAACGGTTCTTTCTTAACACAAGGGTGTGAGTTTGTTGCCGAGTCTCCGGTTGGATTTCACCAGGACTTTCTCGCCAACTTCGAAGACCCTGTTCTGCCGCAAAGTGTTTTCTCTGGCCCTGAGCGTGTTTTGGGCCTTGATGGTTCTATTTTGGACTTCCGCTTGTGAGTCGTCCGGGTGTGTTTGTATAGTGTCGGCTGGTCGCTTGCCAATGACCGAGTGGATTGATTTGTTGTATTTGGCTGTAGCCAATAAAATTAATTCCATGGTATCGGTTATTTCCTTGTCGATTTTCAAGCATCGAGCAAGTTCCGCAAGGGTACTATAAAAGCGTTCCACTTGCCCGTTTGAGACGCTATGGAGAGGTGGTGCATTTGTAATGCTAATGCCAAAGTGGTTGTCTAACATAGTTGAGACTGTGTGAGAATTTAATGACGGTTCATTATCGCAATAGACTACTCTAGCTCTAGGGAAAAAATTTATGAGCTGTAGTAGGGCCGGTTTAAGGTCTTCCATTGCCCTTGAGTGGACATGTTGCACAACGGCAAACTTTGAAAATTTGTCAATACATGTGAAGAAGTATTTCCTATCCGTGGAGAAAATGTCTACATGTAACATTTCTCCTACATGAGAGGGGATCGGTGTCTCGCCGAGCTCATGTTTCTTTGGATGCCTGTCACATGTGGCTCTTGCGCAAGTTTTGCAATTCGCTACGATTTCAGTAGCTAATTTTGTAATTTTCGGAAAGTAGTACTCGGAGAGTACCTGCTTCACATTTTCCTGGGCAGATCTGTGAGCCCTGGTGTGCTCATCGGTGAGGATCTCCCGTCTCTCAGAGACTGCAAAAATGTCCGTTACGCGATTTTTACAATGCCAAAATTTGGTGGCTGGAAATTGCCGAACCAGATCGTCCTGTATCATTGCTAGCGTGTGCAAATCACAATGGATGGCGTTTACGCCCTTAGGAATAATAATGTCTGCGAGCTCATCAAGTAATGACTCCTTGCAGGAAAAGTTAACCGCATGTCGTCTCTTGTTTCCAAAGAGGACGAAGGTACTTTTTGACGGAATTCGTGCTTCCTCCAGAGTTATCTGATTCTGGAAGCAATTCAAGGGTTTTTCCGTCGTTTCAATGGTATGGGTCAGGGAGAGTTCGCTGTGAATAGTAGCCGCGCACGATTCAGCTTCTTGTTCCCCCATGACATTAAGTTGTTGCCGCGAAAGGGCATCGGCAACTAAATTTTCCTTGCCAGGTTTGTAGAAAATTCGCGCCCCGGACTCGTCAATGCGCGCTTTCCACCTTTTAATCTTTGCATTTGGATTGGTTTCCGATACTGCAAAGGCTAACGGCTGGTGGTCTGTGAAGATGCCAATCGCGGATGCCAATATATTGAAAAGTTTTTGGAAGGTATTTTTCTGCGCTTCCGTAAACTGCACCTGAATATTTCTCGACCTGTGTCTGCTGACACTTCCATTTTCGCCTTTTGGGATTTCCGAAATAGGCCTGGCTATAGCGGTAAAATCCTTTATAAAGCACCTATAATAGCTTGCAAGGCCTAGGAACGAGCGAACCTCAAACACGATTTTGGGCTCCGGGAATTCCTTAATGGCCTTAACCTTCTCTGGGTCGGTGGTCGCACCGTCACTGGTTACTACAAATCCCAATAAATTCACACTCTTTTTAAAGAAGCGTGATTTTTGTGGTGAGACCCTCATGTGTGCTTCATAGAGGCTATTTAAGACCCAGTCTACGTGCTTGACGTGGGACTTTTCATCTTCCGAGAATATGATTACGTAACAGAATCTTCCAAATTGCTCTCGCAAAATGTCATCTATAGTCCTCTGGAAATGCTGGCCGAGTTCTTCAGACCGAACGGGAGCCTCTTAAATTCGTACGGGCCTTACCCAAATTTCCCAATATCATAGATATGTTCTGCATAGGGTATTTATCAGCCACAGTCCGTTCATTTAATTTGCGAAAGTCTATAACTAATCGCATATTTTTCTTTCCTGCTTCATCGGTGCCTTTCTTGTCCACAACCCATATTGGGTTGTTATAAGGGGAGACCGATTTCTGGATAATGCCGTTTTTTAGCAGTTCCTGGATTTCGTTGTTGACAAAATCAGCTGCCCCCATGGGATATGGGTAGAGTTTGGCATAAATTGGGTCTTCATTTATAGTCCTAATGGTGGCCACAACTGAAGTGTTGTAAGGCAAGGCTTCATTAGGATCTGCAAATGCTTTCCTCCTATTTTTTTAACATTCTTAGGAATTCATTTTTTTACCGATTGAGGGGCGTCTGTGCAATCCACGTTAGTGAAATTGACATTAGGGCATTTTCGAAACGAAATTTCTTCAATCTCTTTACCCCATTTGATATGACCAGAAGCTAAACAAAGTGATGCTCCGGCCTGTTTTAATAAGTCTAGACCAATTATTCCGTCAAAAGACTGTAAGTCGGATAGTATAAAAAATGTGGCCTTTATGTTGAAGACCGAGACATAGCATTTTCGGGTAATGGTTGTCGCGCCGTGAATTGAGTGTATAGTGAATGGGGAATCCACAGGGCGGACGCCTCTTAACACATTGTGTGACCGAATAAAATTTTTAGACGCACCAGTGTCGATGAGAAACTCCATCTCTATCCCCGCTACTCTTCGTCTGACGAGAGGTAGCAGGGATTTTTCCCTAAAAAATTTACCGCATCAGAGTCATAATCAGTGATGGCGTCATCATCGACCTTTTCCGCCATTTTGGATGCTGTTTTATCATATGACACCGCCTGACTCCCTTCGTTCTGGGCGATGTGGTTGACCCTTTGTGGTTTTCTTGGGGCACCAGTACGCTCGGATGTAGCAGGCCTCCTATTTGGGAAGCGCTGCGGTTGGATGGATGGAATCACCTTTGAAAGTGAAGGATCTACGCCCATCGGCTCTGCACCATTTTGGAACCTATTACTGCGCTGATCGGAATGGATCTGCACCCTAACCTGCTTACTAAACTACGGATTTTTACCTCCCTCAGCTCGCGCGTCTGCTGGCCAAGGATTTTTTCCTTGTTGCCTACCTTGCGTATTGTCGCTTGTTTTGCGATCTTCCTGACTATTGGCGAAAGTGGCCGCGAAAAGATGCCTCTCATGGTTGGACTCGACCACTTGCGCTTACGCCAAGGCCGACGGCAGATCTCTCGGCTTTGCCGCAAAGAGTACGTCTGTCAGGTTCCTTCTAAGACCTGATATAAAGACTCGTAACGCATTGTTACGGAATTTCTCATTTAAAGTCTTTGCCATAGCGGGATCATATGACATGTTTACCTTATTTGTTAATAGGGTAAGCTTTTTCTCTACTTCATCGTAGTAATGCAGTAGAGTTAGGCCACCCTATCGTAGAGTGCCTAATTCCTGCTCAATGACGTGCATCGGTCGTTTGTCACTGTATGTAAAATCGAGGCGACTAATTATCGCGTCAAAATTTAACAAGGAGGATAGCACGGCATCAGCAGGACCCCTAACCTTGCAACTAATAATAATTACGGCTTGGTAGTGGCGGGAGCTGTTATTATAACGTTTGAAGACGTGACATGCAGCGACAGCTGCTTGTCTCCAGGAAACATATGATTCCTGAGCTCCCGAAAATTCAGGGAGACATTTGACAGCATCCAAGGGCTCGTCACATTTAACATTTTCAATTATGTTTTGATCTCAAGGGCTTGAGTTGGATTTGTTGTCACGCTAACCTGGGCCACTTGAGTGGCAAGTGTATAAATCTTTTGTTGCAACTCTAATTCTCTTTGTTGATTTATCGCTGCTTGCTCTGCTAAAGCTCTGCTGACGGCTGCGTCTATAATGATCCTAAGCTGTTCGGGATCCACGTTTTCTTGTCAAGGCTCTTCTACACTTTTCGCTCCCGGAATCTGAGTCGCTGGAGAATACTTTCGTGTTCCTATACTGACGAAACGCGTCGCTCATAAGTAATTTTTAGACCCTGTACCCAAAGGGTAAAGGGTATATTAAGTTTGTGCAAATGTATGTAACAGGCAGAAGGAGGCCCCACAAAGTATATATATATATCTTGATCAGCATGACGAGCTGAGTCGATATGTCCGTCTTCCACGTCCGTCCGTCCGTCCGGATGAAAACGGATCTCAGCAACTGTAAGAGCTAGAGGAACCGTATTACCAGTGTAGATTCTTCTAATACTAACACAATTCGAATTTATTTTTTTTAAGTCGGTGCCACGCCCACCGCTCCCGCAATTTGTATTTGAATTTTTGCACTGCCCTGCACTGCACAATTTTCAAGCTAAAATTTTTTTTAAAAATACACATGCAATTGGAGCATAGATTTCGACCGATCCTGAAAATTTCATCAAGATTGGTTAATTAGAAAGCGCACAATAAATACCTAAAGTTTACAGGCGCTTAACACAAAAATCTGTTTATTTGCGCAAACAAACGGTAAATCGCTTGCGTTCGGTGGTTGATTTGTCTCGGAAGTGCCGCTGCAGCTGCGCTGCCACTACCTTCATATACATATGTATGAATGTGCGTCTTCAATATATTTTTACTGTATTAGCTGTTGGTTCAAAAAGTTTGGGTTTGTCGAATGGTTATGACGTTCGACTTAAAACGCGAAGATCTTGGGTTCGAATCCCAGACCGGACTCGGTGTGAATATATATTTATTTTTATAATTTTTTTATATTATTTTTGCTTATAACCAAATTTGTACAGGGTCTGTAACAGTCGGGAAACTCGACTGTAACGTTCTTACTTGTTTTTTATTCAAAATATAATATTTTCCCACCGGGTTCAAAAGTGCGCAGATCGCTTCGTAGGGTTAATGCACAGAACGGCAACTTGCCCGCGAACTGTGCAGCGCAACAACAACAACAGCGGGCGAACCGATGCGTTCAGCAAGCGGGAAGTTCAGCACAAAGAAGACGCGAAAGAACATCGTCAACTTTGCAATGCACTTACATACGCTTATGAAACCGCATGTATTTATGTATATACAACGGTATTACACTAAGAGTTTTTTTTTTTTAATTTTTAGGCAAATTAATATTGCCAGTGATTTAATTTATTTTTTAAAGTTCAAAATCACGTCGGGGTCACCAAATGTTGAGTCAATGAGCTCTTTCATTGGCTATATTTTTCCGCAATAATTACAAGTAATTATATTAGTTTGATTTAAATTTATTAGGCCACGAGGGGCAATGTTTTTTAGGTTACAATTTTGGATTTATCTATCGAACGTAGGCAAGCGGACACAATGAGGCGGTGCAGTCGTACCGAGATATATTTTTATATATACGTGTATTTTACAAATTTGGGGATTATATATCGAACGTAGGCAAGCGGACACAATGAAGCCGTGCAGTCGTACCGAGATAATTTTATATATATAAAGTCGCAAGCGGCCCCGAATTGGCCGTGCGATCGCTACAAAATATTAAACCGAATAGAATGAGAAAATGATAGAGCTTAGGCTAAGGGCCGCCGCAATGAGATGAAGGTAATAAGGAATAGAAAGATGAAGGGAATTTAAGAGAGTCTTAAGACTCTTAAGAGTCTGACTCTGGCCGTATATTTGTTTTTTCTTATTCAGTCGCTTATGCCAAATCACCAAGAAAAGTTACACAGTTAAGCAGAATGGGCAAATGATAAAACTATTATCAAAGTAAGTGTTCGTTAGTGCAAACGTTGCGCGCATTGCGAACAACAAAAATGAACTTTCTGCGTGAACGGTTTCAGGGAAGGGGTTATCTTTCGCAGAGGTGACGTGAATTGGGCACGAATATCGTGTGGTTTGACTTCGCTAGGGGGGTTTTCTGAAGTCGCAGGTCTATGCCAATAAGCCACAATCAACCGTTGCCCTGAAAGCCAACACAACGAAGGCCATCGCTCAGATTCAGCAGCAGTCATCAAAAATTTGATCTCTCGGATTCGTGCTACCATACGAAGCCGCGGCGAAAATTTGAACGATGTTATATGGCATAAATGGGCATGTCAAATAAAAAAATAATTTCGTTAATATTACATCTTTTTTTATACCCTTTCAGAGGGTATTATAATTTTGACCAGAAGTTTGAAACGCAGTGAAGGAGACATTTCCGACCCTATAAAGTATATATATTCTTGATCAGCATCACCAGCCGAGTCGACCTAGCCATGTCCGTCTGTCTGTCTGTCATTCAGTCTGTCTGTCCGTCTGTCTGTCTGTCCGTCTGTTTGTTGCTATGTAAACTAGTCTCTCAGCTTTAACGCCATCGGGCTGAAACTTTGCACCGACCCTTCAATCTGTTGCAGGTAGTATATAAGTCGGAACGGTCGGAATCGGAACACTTCATCACATGGCTGCCATAGGAACGATTGGGAAAAAGTGCCATAAATCCGCCATTTTTGAAAATATTTTGTTTGTTTCTTAGGAAACTTTTATTAATGACTATTTTAACATATCCTGAAAGTATCATCAAATTCGAACTACTATATCCTATAGCTGCCATAGAACGATGGGAGAAAATGGGTCATTGAACATAACTCTGGTGGTTTTTAAGACAATTAAATTATTCTTGAGAAATACAGATTTCATAGACATTAAAGCCGTTTTAGAAAATTAGAAACCAAAAATCGGATCACTATATACTATAGCTGCCATACAATCAATCGAACGGCTTAAAGGCAACTGGTCTGCAAGGGTATTCTAAGCTTCGGGTATCGAAGCTAGCCTTCCTTCTTGTTCAATTTTAACATCGACTCGTCCTTGTTGATAGACCCTTTACGAGTATATGAAGGTACTGCCTTCTCAGCGGTCATTCTCTAGAAAAGTCAACGTGCACCACCCCATTTTGCAGTGTTGCATAACAAATAATATATCAAAATATATTACAAAAATACTTAATAATTCACTTAAAAAACAATTAAAAACAAAAAAAAAAATGGAAAATAAATTAGCAAGGTGCGTGGGGATTCGAACTCCACCAAAAGGACTTACCATTTATTTGAGCAAATAAACAGAAAGCTTGTTAGCGACTGTAACGTTGCATATTTTTTTAATGCTATGTTATTTACCAAACTTTATGACATTTTCAGAATAGATCAATCTCCATGCCAACATGGATTTATGAAACGTCGCTCGACGTCAACTAATATTTTGGAGCTCTCATCATTTGTTATCAAGGGCTTCCAGTCAAATTTTCAAACGGATGTCATTTACACTGACTTCAGTAAAGCATTTGACTCCGTTAATCACTCTCCTTTTAAAAAAGCTTGTAAATTGGGTTTTCCTGTAGGCCCGATCAAATTTATAAGTAGTTTCCTGTTGTAGCTTCCTCGGGCGTCCCTCAAGGTAGTTCACTCTTTTTAGACCCTGTAGCCAAAGGGCAAACGGTATATTATGCTTGTGCAAATCTATGTCACAGGCAGAAGGAGGCCACAAAGTATATATATTCTTGATCAGCATGATGGGCTGAGTCGATACAGCCATGTCCGTCTGTCCGTCCGGGAGAACGATCGGATCTCAGCAACTGTAAGAGCTAGAGTAACCATGTTACCAGTGTAGATTGTCCTAATACTGGCGCAGCTGAAGTATAATTTTTTTCGGTGATACGCCCACCGCCCCCGCAAATTGTATTTTAATGTTAGAACTGCACAATTTCCATGCTAAAAAGTTTGAAAAATTTACATGCAATTGGAGCATGGATTTCTACCAACCCTGAACAAGATTGGTAATTAAAAAAGCGCTCAATAAATACGCAAAGTTTACAGTCGCTAATAAATAAACGGTACATCGCTTGCGGTCGGTGGTTGATTTTTCTCGGAAGTCCCGCTGAGAACTCACTACCTTCATATAAATATTTATGAATGTGCGCCTTCAATATATTTATGCTGTGTTAGCTACTCGTTTCAAAAAGTATATGGTGGTGCAATGGTTAGGACGTCTGGCTCATAGCTCGGAAGACTCAGGTTCGAGCCCCAGACCAGACTCGATATAATTTTTTTTTTCGCTCTTGATTTATTTTGCTTATAACCAATTGGTACAGGGTCTTTTACAGTCAGGAAACTCGACTCTGATGTTCTGACTTGTTTTTTTTTTTGGTTTTTATTTATTTAGCTTAAACCCAAATTGGTACAGGGTCATTAACAGTCGGCATGGTAAATAAGGCCACAGGGGTGTTAGGGTTTATAAAAAGGTGGTCAAAATAATTCAATGACCCCTATGTGACTAAGACTTTAGACGTCTCGCTTGTCCGGCCAATTCTTGTCGACCGTATGGAGTTCACCAAGACCAATTTGATTCCGTGCAAAAAAGGTTCCTTATTTTCGCGCTTAGAGGCACAACGAGGTTAATAGTTCTGCCTTATTAGAACGCATCAACTTAAATGTGCCCCGTAGACGTACCAGAAATAATATCCCACTAGCCCTAAACCATAGTAGTTCGAATTATGTCCTGCATGAGCCATTTAGAGTACTTTGCTCAGATTACAACGTAGTGCACCAACTTACGTCCGATTTTTCTTCTATTAACGACTTACTGACATTAAGTCCCTAATTCTTACCTATCTACCACATCACAGTTCTATGTAGTTTCCTCGAAAATGTTTCTACTATTTTCCCTTCATGCTCGGTCCTATCTCCGCGTTCGAGCCGTACGTTATGTGGCTGTGCCCCTCGGTCGGTTGGGCGGGAGGTGGGTTGCATCACGTGCAATGGGATTCGCGAAAAAAAAAAAGTTGTTGCTGCAGATATTGTCGTTAGGGTTTTGGGTTTTAAGAGCGGGAGAGCAATATCTTATTTTAGGCTGGTGGTACAGACAGATAGCGATTGTTGTTGTTTTAGTTTAAACAATAAGAAATATGCATTTCGTTTTGTTTTTGTTTGCGCTATGTTTTGAGCATGCTCATTGTACACTTTTAACTTTTGATTGTTTAGTTATTTTAGAAAATTATTTCTATTTATAAATCTTAATATATACAATATATGCACTGATATTTCGATTTAGTGAATATGCACATAGGGTTTTAGTAATTTGTGAGGAGCGCGTATGAAAACTTGCCGACACGCTTACAATACACGACACGTACTTTGTTACTAGCAGACTATGATGAAACAGTTTTTGAAGATCACTCTCAACGCACTGAAGACTTGATTTCACATATGACAACGGGCAACCACGTTGCAGCAAATAACTAAACAACTTTAGTAAAATAAATTTAAAAAACCAAAATAAAAATTTTACGAACACGAAAAAACATATAGATACAATCTAATAAGTGTCAGAATTTCATCTTACAACAATACACTTAATACGCAATGTATTTAATGATAATCTACGACTTAGCTACCCAAAGCATGGAAAGTGGATGAATTCATAGCAACTTAATTTATAACAAACTCATCGTAAAGCCAACAAATATTAAATGGGGATTTCCTAGATGTCCGCATCTGTGGCAACAAAACCCACTATACGAATCTCAAAAATATTCGCATCAAAAACTAAAAAACTTCTATTAAGTTTGCTAACTCTTATCTCTTATATCTGATACACACTTTTATGTAAAGTATAAGGGCGACTACATCCCTTTCTCCGCTAAGAAAAACTGGCGTTCCCATAGGCAGCGTTCTGATCCCGTTCTCAGCAGAGTGCAATGATAGCAACCTTTGTCGTTGGCACTATAATATACACTTGTATTCCCAAACAAGAGTACAAACTGCCACATAAGTTATGTAAGTCGTGTTAGACAAAACAATGGAGTGGTATCGCAAATGAAGCACCAAACAAATGATAATAAATCCGTGGAGGTTATCTACACAACAACAACCAAACTGGACTCCTATAAACCTAACTATCAATGGCACAAATATTAAGATAGAACCAGAAGCAAAATAACTTGAAGTCTACCTAAACAGCAAGCTAAACGGGAAGATCCATATCGAAAAAAAGGGACCAGCTAAAAATCATGATGAGCGAACTTCTATGGCTATTCAAAATTAAATATATTTCACTGAGCAATAAATTATTGATATATATATAAATAATTATGACAATCTGGACGTATGGATCGCAACTATGGTGGACTGCAAAACATACCACTAAAAACGAAATACAACAGTAACAATCAAAATTATACAAATTAAAACTAATGCGCATATGTTTACCTCCTACAAAACTATTCACAAGGAATTGAAAATCAGGAGTAAACAAAAAGTATTAACCAAACTAAAAAGTTCACACAACAGCAAACTTTCTCGAGTATCGATGATTATAAAAAAAAAAAAATTAAAATGTTTAAATGATTTGTAATCATTTCACTCCATGTATTTATAAATATATATGTTACTTATAGTCTAATAACGGCAGTTGGACATCATTAAATAAACTAAAAAACAAGAAAGGAAGGCTAGCTTCGGTACCCGAAGCTTAGAATACCCTTGCAGGCTAGTTGCTTTTAAACCGTTCAATCGTTTGTATGGCAGCTATAGGATATAGTAATCCGATTTTTGGGTTTTTAAATTTCTAAAAAGGCTTTACTGTCTATGAAAACAGTTTTTATCAAGAATGAATTAATTGTCTTGAAAAACACCAGAGTTATGCTTAATGACCCATTTTTTCCCATAGTTCCTATGGCAGCTATAGGATATAGTAGTCCGATTTTAATGAAACTTTTAGGATATGTTAAAATTGCTATTAAATAGAGTTTTCCAAGAAATAAATAAATTATCTTAAAAAATGGGGAAATTTTGGCACTTTTTCCCAATCGTTCCTATGGCAGCTATGTGATGTAGTGTTTCGATTCCGGCCGTTCCGACTTATATACTAACTGCAACAGATTGAAGGGTCGGTGCCAAGTTTCAGCCTGATAGCTTTAAAACTGAGGGACTAGTTTACATAGCAACCGACAGACAGACAGACGGACAGACGGACAGACAGACGGACATGGCTAGATCGACTCGGCTGGTGATGCTGATCAAGAATATATATACTTTATAGGGTCGGAAATGTCTCCTTCACTGCGTTGCAAACTTCTGGTCAAAATTATAATACCCTCTGCAAGGGTATAAAAAGATGTGCTGACATAATTTATGTACATCAGCTTAATGCATCGGCATTAGTTTTCCCGATCTATGCTTTAATATATAATCATACTCTAATAATTCTAACGCCCGTCTGGATATCCTTGGGTAAATTCTTTTTAACGTAAGTGTAACAATCAATTTTATTCCTACCTACATTACTTCAAATCTCCAGACTTTTTCCTTACCAAGACTATTGAAGATGCATAATCCGATTCACTTGGCCTAATAAGCCAGTCTCTAAAATATTTATCCCTTGCGAATTTTCTAAAAATAATTTAACTTTGCATTTTCCTTCGTTAATGACAGGACAGAAAATTAAATTAGACCTTGGAAATTCTTGCGGGTTGATATGTGGCGATAATTCATAAAGTACGAGTGTCTACGTTGTCAATCCGGTCTCTTATCTTACTCACTATAAATTTTTCAGACATTTTGTATTGTGTATCAATCGTAGCAATGCCAAAAATACGCAAAGGGGCTAATTTGGGTCGTGGAACGGTCTATTATTCAGCCGCGCGAGATGGAAGAGCACGAGGATCAGGCGAACAAATCGAAAAAATTAATGAAAAAGCTCGTGTGAGCATGGTACAGTTACGTCAATCACAATCGCAAAAGGCACGAGGTGAACGTAATCAACAAAGACAACTGCAACGAAGAGAAACGCTTAGATTCATAGTTAATAGACGTTGAATAATTGACCAACGACGCCAACAAGTTCTTCGTGCATTTACATTAGTGTCATTCTTCGTATAGCATTCCAGTACAAGCCTGATGCTAAATATTATGCTTATTCCAAAGTGCTTATTGTTACTTTGGAAAAGGAATGCCTGTATTGTCATGCACCTAAATTTAAAAATGAGCCAGTTGGGAAGTGTTTCTCAGCAGGAAAAATAAAACTACCCGAAATTAAGACACCACGTGAACCATTGCTGCCATTGCCAAACGAATCTCATAAAGTTTAACAAATCTACTTTATGGGTGGCCAAACATGCACTTGCCAATCGTGTGGATGCACGTTGCGACTACCACAATCTCAATTCACATTTTGCCAGGCGTATCATCGGCGAGCTGGACGCTCTATTAAATAAGCACAATGACATTGCAATTTTTTAAATCACACATGCACAAGTTACAAAATGACAATCACGTTATTGTCATCAATCCTGATAGAACACCAGCTGGAGAGCATATACGTAGATTCAACCCACCTGTTGTTGACGACGTTGCTGGAATCATGTTTGGTGACCGTACAGCTTCGCGACAAATCGTGATTCGACTCGTTCTTATGACTCTCTCCAATATCCACTAATTTTTTGACGGACAAGGCGGATATTGCATAAACATTTAACAACGAAATCCCGTAACAGGTAATTCATTCATTATTATTAACGTATTTTTAAAGAACAAATCTTTAATTTGTTTGAGTAAATATTATTACAGGAGCCGAAACAAATAAGAACGTTAGCTCGAAGGATTTTTATTCGTATTGTTTGATGATTAGACGCGGTCGTAACAACATCATTTTACGATTTCGTGAGCTTTGCTAACAATTTTTGGTCGACATGTATGTGAAGATAGAGAGTGAACGACTACGATACTTGCGACATAATCAACAGAAGTTGCGAGATGCTATTACGAACAACGCAGGCACTGCTGAAATTGGTAACTCTGTTATCTTACCATCATCGTACATAGGTAGCCCACGTCACATGCAAGAATACATACAAGATTCTATGACTTTCGTGCGTGAATATGGACGACCGTGTCTTTTCATTACGTTCACATGTAATCCAAAGTGGAAAGAAATCACATCGTTGCTATTACCAGGACAAAATCCAATACATCGGCATGACATTACAGCACGTGTGTTTAAATAAAAATGAAACTAAAGTAAAATTAAAGTTATGTAATTAAAGTATTTGGGTCCACACGTTGTTGGATATATTCAGTCGAGTGGCAAAAGCGTGGATTACCTTAAGCTCACATTTTAATTTGGTTCGTCGATAAAATACGCCCTGAAGACATCAATAGTTTAATTTCTGCAGAGATTCCAGATACGTCTACTGATCAATTACTGTTTTATATTGTCACTACAAACATTATTAAAAGGTCCGTGCGGAAATCTGAATCGGTTATCATCTTGCATGGTAGACGGAAAATGTACAAAAAGTTTTCCTAAAGATTTCACTAACGATACGATCACACATATTGACGGATATCCAATTTATCGTCGAAGAAGTACCGAAAATGGCGGACAATCGTTCATTAAATCTATCAAAAACGAGGAAATCGACACTGACAATCGGTGGTACCATATTCACCTGTAATGAGCAAAACATTCAACGCTCATATTAATGTTGAGTCATGCAGTTCGGTGAAGAGTATCAAATAAATATGGAAGTATGTAAATAAAGGAAGTGATATGGCTGTATTTAGAATTGAAAATACTAATGTAAATGCTCCTCGGCCGAATCAAAATGATGAAAATACGAATTATCAAATTGGCCGGTGTATCAGTTCCAATGAAGCTGTCTGGCGTATTTTCGGTTTCCCAATTCATGAACGAGATCTAGCAGTTATCCATTTAGCTGTTCATCTTGAAAATGGCCAGCGCGTATATTTCACAAACGAAACAGCGCTTGATCGTACTACAAATCCACCAAAAACAACGCTCACCGAATTTTTTTGCAATCGTGCTGATGCTTTTGGTACCTTCGCACAAACACTACTCTATTCTGAGGCTCCACGGTATTTTACATGGGCTCAATCGAAAAAATGGATGCCACGCAAAAAAGGGACACCAGTTGATGCGTGCCCCGGCCTCTTTAAATCTAATAGTTTTGGTTGTGTATATACAGTCAATCCACGGCAGACTGAGTGCTTTTATCTGCACCTGTTGTTGGTTAATGTCACGGGACCATTGTCATTTCAAGATATACGTAAAGTAGATGGAAAACAGTATCCAACATATAAAGACTCATAACCTCATCTAGGCTTGCTAGAAGACGACAACCATTGGGACAGTATGCTCGCTGAAGTAAGATTAAACTGTACAGGAACACAAATTCGTCTACTATTTTCTATAGAACTGAATACATGTTTCCCGGACCGATCACAAATGTTGTGGGATAACCACAAAGATTCAATGACTGATGATATATTGTATCGACATCGTACAACAATTGTTGCCTGGGGACTTAGTGTTATACAAATCTATCTATGCAGTTTGTGATACAAACTAAACTGTGAATTATCCAATTAAGTTTTTAAATTCATTGGATTTGCCAGGCATGCCACACCATTTACAATTGATCGATCTTCTTCGATCATTCTACTTCGTAACTTGAACCCACCACGGCTGTGCAATGGAACACGATTAGTAATTAGGAAATTAATGAAAAATGTCATTAAAGCCATCATTTTGAATGACAAGTTTCGAGGCGAAAATGTGTTGCTGAAACGAATGCCTATAATTCCTTCAGATGTGCCAATTAAGTTCAAACGCGCTCAATTTTAAATTACATAGGCATTCGCTATGACGATCAATAAGTCACAAGACCAGACATTATCTGTATGTGGCCTAAATTTAGAAACACCATGCTTTTCCTACGGACAACTATATGTGGCATGTTCTCGCGTGGGAAAACCATCCAGTTTATTTGGAAACGCAGACAAAATTTGTAATTAAAAAAAATGTGGGGTTTATCGATCGAACGAAGGGCAAGTGGTCCCGAATTGGCCGTGCAATCGTATCGAGAGAACAATTTTTATACCCTTGCAGAGGGTATTATAATTTTGACCAGAAGTTTGAAACGCAGTGAAGGAGACATTTCCGACCCTATAAAGTATATATATTCTTGATCAGCATCACCAGCCGAGTCGATCTAGCCATGTCCGTCTGTCTGTCCGTCTGTCTGTCTGTCTGTCCGTCTGTCTGTCTGTCCGTCTGTTTGTTGCTATGTAAACTAGTCTCTCAGCTTTAACGCCATCGGGCTGAAACTTTGCACCGACCCTTCAATCTGTTGCAGGTAGTATATAAGTCGGAACGGTCGGAATCGGAACACTTCATCACATGGCTGCCATAGGAACGATTGGGAAAAAGTGCCATAAATCCGCCATTTTAGAAAATATTTTGTTTGTTTCTTAGGAAACTTTTATTAATGACTATTTTAACATATCCTGAAAGTATCATCAAATTCGAACTACTATATCCTATAGCTGCCATAGAACGATGGGAGAAAATGGGTCATTGAACATAACTCTGGTGGTTTTTAAGACAATTAAATTATTCTTGAGAAATACAGTTTTCATAGACATTAAAGCCGTTTTAGAAAATTAGAAACCAAAAATCGGATCACTATATACTATAGCTGCCATACAATCAATCGAACGGCTTAAAGGCAACTGGTCTGCAAGGGTATTCTAAGCTTCGGGTATCGAAGCTAGCCTTCCTTCTTGTTCAATTTTAACATCGACTCGTCCTTGTTGATAGACCCTTTACGAGTATATGAAGGTACTGCCTTCTCAGCGGTCATTCTCTAGAAAAGTCAACGTGCACCACCCCATTTTGCAGTGTTGCATAACAAATAATATATCAAAATATATTACAAAAATACTTAATAATTCACTTAAAAAACAATTAAAAACAAAAAAAAAAATGGAAAATAAATTAGCAAGGTGCGTGGGGATTCGAACTCCACCAAAAGGACTTACCATTTATTTGAGCAAATAAACAGAAAGCTTGTTAGCGACTGTAACGTTGCATATTTTTTTAATGCTATGTTATTTACCAAACTTTATGACATTTTCAGAATAGATCAATCTCCATGCCAACATGGATTTATGAAACGTCGCTCGACGTCAACTAATATTTTGGAGCTCTCATCATTTGTTATCAAGGGCTTCCAGTCAAATTTTCAAACGGATGTCATTTACACTGACTTCAGTAAAGCATTTGACTCCGTTAATCACTCTCCTTTTAAAAAAGCTTGTAAATTGGGTTTTCCTGTAGGCCCGATCAAATTTATAAGTAGTTTCCTGTAGTAGCTTCCTCGGGCGTCCCTCAAGGTAGTTCACTCTTTTTAGACCCTGTAGCCAAAGGGCAAACGGTATATTATGCTTGTGCAAATCTATGTCACAGGCAGAAGGAGGCCACAAAGTATATATATTCTTGATCAGCATGATGGGCTGAGTCGATACAGCCATGTCCGTCTGTCCGTCCGGGAGAACGATCGGATCTCAGCAACTGTAAGAGCTAGAGTAACCATGTTACCAGTGTAGATTGTCCTAATACTGGCGCAGCTGAAGTATAATTTTTTTCGGTGATACGCCCACCGCCCCCGCAAATTGTATTTTAATGTTTGAACTGCACAATTTCCATGCTAAAATGTTTGAAAAATTTACATGCAATTGGAGCATGGATTTCTACCAACCCTGAACAAGATTGGTAATTAAAAAAGCGCACAATAAATACGCAAAGTTTACAGTCGCTAATAAATAAACGGTACATCGCTTGCGGTCGGTGGTTGATTTTTCTCGGAAGTCCCGCTGAGAACTCACTACCTTCATATAAATATTTATGAATGTGCGCCTTCAATATATTTATGCTGTGTTAGCTACTCGTTTCAAAAAGTATATGGTGGTGCAATGGTTAGGACGTCTGGCTCATAGCTCGGAAGACTCAGGTTCGAGCCCCAGACCAGACTCGATATAATTTTTTTTTTCGCTCTTGATTTATTTTGCTTATAACCAATTGGTACAGGGTCTTTTACAGTCAGGAAACTCGACTCTGATGTTCTGACTTGTTTTTTTTTTGGTTTTTATTTATTTAGCTTAAACCCAAATTGGTACAGGGTCATTGACAGTCGGCATGGTAAATAAGGCCATATAATAACATAATAACATAACATAAATAATTCAATGACCCCTATGTGACTAAGACTTTAGACGTCTCGCTTGTCCGGCCAATTCTTGTCGACCGTATGGAGTTCACCAAGACCAATTTGATTCCGTGCAAAATAGATTCCTTATTTTCGCGCTTAGAGGCACAACGAGGTTAATAGTTCTGCCTTATTAGAACGCATCAACTTAAATGTGCCCCGTAGACGTACCAGAAATAATATCCCACTAGCCCTAAACCATAGTAGTTCGAATTATGTCCTGCATGAGCCATTTAGAGTACTTTGCTCAGATTACAACGTAGTGCACCAACTTACGTCCGATTTTTCTTCTATTAACGACTTATTGACATTAAGTCCCTAATTCTTACCTATCTACCACATCACAGTTCTATGTAGTTTCCTCGAAAATGTTTCTACTATTTTCCCTTCATGCTCGGTCCTATCTCCGCGTTCGAGCCGTACGTTATGTGGCTGTGCCCCTCGGTCGGTTGGGCGGGAGGTGGGTTGCATCACGTGCTTCAAGTGCAATTTGCAGGTTTTTCCGCAACGGGTGAAAATTACGATCGGAGTGAGCTGCAGAGCGAGCAGAACCACCCCAGGCCTCTGCCGTTATTATCTGCAACGAAAACTCTTCAATTCCGTATAAAGTAGTATCTATGTCAGGATGATTGACTCAGTCCCGCTGGAGTCCATTACAAGAGTAGGTAGGTGGTGTTATTGCATAATTGCACTCGCTAGTACATCAGACCAAATGCAGAAAAATACAGCTCAAGGCGCCAGAAATATAATATTCAAGGACTGAGGGGCCGTTCCTATACCTTAACTGGGCTACTCTTTTGCTCGCTTGTCAAACTGTTATAATAATCTATAATCTATATACATTAAATTGGATTGCTGTGCGTTAGTCTCGTCATCACGCAAGAACGGTTAGACCGATTTCAATAATTTTTATTTTGTTTTGTCCGATTAAAATTAAAAAAAACGTGATAATTTTAAATCTAAAAATAAAATAAATACAATCGATAAATAAATAAATAAATCGAGCAAGCGGATTGTAATTTGTCTTTAAAGTATTGTGTTGTTAACACGCTGACGTTAACGTTGTTAACGCTAATAGTCGTGTTGCTATGTCCGAATTACAATCAAGGATGACAGATGATGCACAACTGAATAGTAGATCTAGGATGCAACGAGTTTATATACGGCAAACAGAACAACAGCCAGCAAGACAACGATTATGAGCGGGTGCGTAGACGGATCGCAGCTGTAAGTTTTGAACGAGCAGCATTCCGATAAGATCCGGAAATTGATTACAGTGCGCAAATGTTTGAAACATTAGGTCAATTAGGTCAACAACAAAAGATTGATGGAATTTATTTTTGGATGCTCCGGGAGAAAAATCTTATCCATCTTTTTTGTTCATCGGCAGTTTTGTTACTTATTCGCCTATTAACGGGTGCTATGCAGATGTGGCGCGGCTTTATAATTTTCAAGAAATGCTGTCAAATTGGCAATCATGCTAGTTCTCTTGTTATATTTAACAGGCGAAAATGCTCTGACTTTGTTAAACGTTTTAAAACTTCGGGGCGTCCATATTGGTTACATAATGTTTGCATAATGGTTTCAAACTTATTTGGATATATAAGTAGTGATGCAACCAAATTTTTTACGACCGGAAAATGACTTTTGTAAGCGAGACAGGTTTTCTAAGTTCTAAGTTTTTAACCATCAGTGCCTGAAGTTTCCCTGTAGGCTTTCTGAACATAGGCAATTGCTCAGGGGTTTCATCAGGGACGGCAGATCCTGAAGATTCCGTAAATATGGTTGAAAATATTGAGGCGGCCCTGTAAATGGCTGTGCATGCGATGATGATGGAGGCAGCATATACGCAGATGTAGCGGTGGAGGCGGCGATAGGATGCGTATTATGATTATGACGGCGTTGTGCAATAAAAATGGCATA
This sequence comes from Drosophila setifemur, assembly GCA_021224005.1. Classification (NCBI taxonomy): domain Eukaryota; kingdom Metazoa; phylum Arthropoda; class Insecta; order Diptera; family Drosophilidae; genus Drosophila; species Drosophila setifemur. Next base: position 444,380 of record JAJJHY010001767.1, read on the forward strand.
TACGAAGAAGTGGCTTGGCAAGTGCATATCTGTAAAGGTGTATGTAGAGATCAAGTTCGCCATTAACTAACCTGTACCTGTCATCGGTTGTGTAAACTGCAGTTGACTACACCTGTATCTTTTCCACGTGCTCAAGCTGACTGGTTAATCGGCGTAATAGTGTCTATTTGTATTTTACAATTCTTTTTTTTTCCTGATTTTGACACCTTGTTTAAACCATGCACTTTTGGTAACGGCATGCACCATTCAAGAGTTATCTGGACAAGCTTTATTATAGTGAGGTGAAATATCTAGGCAATGTGCTAGTCAAACGACTTAACTGGAAAATTTCATAAGCCATGAGCTTTTTTGGCAAGAAATGGGGCTTTAGTCCCAAGTTCAAATATTGGATATACAGTCCAATAGGGATATTTGCAGTGTCCCAAAGTAACGCAAGTTAAAGGGAGAGCCAAATAACAAGTCACTGCCAACTCTCTCATGCGTCATTTTGATTGATAAGAGTCGAATGACCTGTCCTGGGATTAAATTTGGAGTCGTTGTGTTGAGGTGCAAAATGTTTTTTTTTGCTGCCTATTGTTCTTTCACTCAACCAATAATGGTTTTTTGAAATTCTGCTCTATATCAGGAAAACAAGCAAAATAAGCTCGTCCTGTGATTCTGTAAGCTGACAAAATTAGTTAGGGAATGTAATAAATCCAGTCAACATCTCAGATGCAATTTTCCTGTCACCAATATCTAACAAAGGTTTGAAAAGCACATCTGCACGTTGATCTCCTTGTAAAAGTATGCTCATATTGGCTTTTAATCTGAGTGTTTTCAAATATGCAACAATTTAGATGATATTAAACACGCGTTTAGTTCATTAGTTGCAGTTGATCGTGGATATACCCGAAGAGTGTGATGAAAATCACCAGCACAAAATTATGGCTCCACAAAAAATGTTTTGATTATCACAAACATTTTTTAAAGTTCTATCTACTGCCTCAAGTAACCTCTTTTGGGCCACCGTACATTCGTCCCAAATAATCAGCTTGCAAACCTGTAAAATCTTGGTCATTTCGCTATCTTTAGCTGTGTTGTAAATTGGTTTCTCGTTGATTAGTTGCTGTTATTCCAGATCAGGCTAATGTAAGGGCACCGTCATTCCACGATCGGATTCTCGCCAAAAGCAGTGACAGCTAGAAATGAATTTCACAAGTTATATTCCTCACAGCTTATATCAAAGAGTCGTTAGCAATCTTTTGTTGATTTAATTGTGAAACATTTGAGCGAACTTAGTCAGCTATTGCTTGGGTATCACATTGGCATTGTAATGCCTAAACACGATAGCATTTATTAAAGATCATTAGACACATTACTTCTACAATAATTAATGCCTTATTGTAAATTTATTCAGTTATTTTCAATATTTAATTTGCATTGATTCAGCGTATACGATGTAAATTATCCTGGCACATCGTTACTCTATTTAACACAGGGAAAACGCGTAGATATGATGATGACAAACATCGTTATTTGGATGCACAGTGTTAATGCCACCGAGAGTGTCTAAAGCAAACACATCGGGATGTTCTTCAACTTGTATTCTTGATTCCGACGTTGAAATTACTTCGATGAGGCGTGATATTTTAACATTAAGTAAAGTTAGACGTAAGATGACTCCATCTACTTGACAGATCTTAAAAAAACACTATTTCTACATACGACAGATATAAATAACATTTTTATATTTTACATCAGTGTGTTGGTAAGCCGCAGAGCCTCAAATCGAAATTATGCGTCGTTTTTGACGCATTGGCAAAGACTACTTCTAAGAAGTCATTGAATGATTTACTTCTTGTAGGTCCAACAATACAACAAAAATTAATTACAACAATGCTATCATTTCGACTCAACACCTTTGCATTGTCAGGAGACAATACGAAAATGTATCGACAGTTCATTGTTGACGAACGTAACAGGCGAGTTCGACTTATTCTGTGGTGGTCGAATTCCTGAACACTGTTTCGTATGGTGTATCTTCTGCACCATTTCTCGCAATCTGGAGTCTATTTTATATAGCTGAATTATTTAAATCACAATATTCAGTTGGTGCATCCACTTTACGTACTGTCTATTGTGTTGATGACCAATTAACAGGAGCAGAACAGAGTTTTTTTGGAGAAGGCAGGACTAACGACGACCAAGTTCAATAGCAATTCATCGGATTTAGTAAAAGCATAAGACGCTGAGATTTCAATTCAATTAAACATGCCAGATCGAAAACACTGTAACGAAATTTGTATTTCGTTACAAATTCGATACTGCTGAGATGGCAACAAGACGTATTCTGTATTGTCAATGATAGCTAGAGTGTTCGATTTTCTTGGATTGATTATGATGCGCTGTTAATTTGTTTTTACAAACTCACGTCCTTAAAAAATTGAATTGGAATGAGCCGCTTAGTGACAACTTACAGCTAATATGGATCGATCCCACATCGAAGTTAAATAAGTTGGAGAAAATACGTATTATATAATTTGAACGCACATCCCCAAGAGCGATATCCATGGCTTCGAAGATGCTTCGGAACGAGCTTACGATTGTTGCATATACGTTTGGGTTTTAAGTTAAGAATAAAATATTGATATACCTGTTGATGGCTAAATCTAGAGTAGCTGCAATAAAGGTTTAGTCACTGTCACGGCTGGAGCAATGTTCAGCTGTGCTGCTCAATCAAAAAATTCAACACAAGCTTGAGCCTTTTTTTCAAGGAATTAATTGCAGCGGATGGGAATGCACGTATCGTAATTGAATTGCTTCATTGGGTATCTGGTATCGGAGCTGCAACAACATTCGAATGACGTCGAATGGCGACACGTCCCATTAGCTGAAAACGCCGGGGGATGCAATGCAGAAGATTTGATACACAACATGTGTCTGAATGGTACCAGATTACTAAAGCGGGCACCTGAGGAGTGGCCACGATTGTGCGAAGATCTAACTGTACCGTAATAAATTTTCGGACCGTACCGGAATGCTGCTCTCTCAGTTTTCGGGGTGTAACTTTGCACCGACTCGTTTCTGTTGCAGTTAGTATAAAAGTCGGAACGGTCGGAATATGAAAACTACATCACATAGCTAACAAGCGGCTAACAACATCTACGTTCGCTGACGACACCACGATCCTAACTTGCTATAGATGCCCATCTTGAGCAACATCACAACTAGTTGATCTCCTTGTAAGGTTTTTTTTAAAGTATTGTACTTCTAAGTATATTTGTGTTACTATGGTTAATGACTTTATTACCATATCACCACGTCTTTGAAGATACATAAAATCTGAAACGCTCTCAATTTACATAACTGTGGCCTTGGCCGCGGAGTGCTCGATCATAAATTCTAGTTTATGACTTATTGTTTCGTTATTTATTTTTAAGAAAACTCTTTTAAATGACTTTTTTAACATATCCTGAAAGTTTCATCAAAATCGGACTTCTATATCCTATAGCTGCCATAGGAACGATGTGAGAAAATGGGTCATTGAGCATAACTGTGGTGTTTTTCAAGACAATTAATTTATTTTTGAGAAATACAGTTTTCATAGACATTAATGCCGTTTTAGAAAATTAAAAACCAAAAATCGGATCACTATATCCTATAGCTGCCATACAAACGATCGAATGGTTTAAAGGCAAGGGTATTCTAAGCTTCGGGTACGAAAGCTAGCCTTACTTTCTTGTTTTTGTTATATTATTTCTATATTATTTGTTACGAAACACTGCCAAATAACGTTGTGCAAGTTGACTTTTTCTAGAGAGTGACCGCTGACAACGCACTACCTTCAAATACATATACATATATATGTATGTGTGTTTGTACTATATAAGCTATTCCCTCGTAAATGGTTTCATTGGTGCAAAAGTTAGGACGTCGCGCTCGTAATCTGGGAGGCCCTGTTTCGATTTCAGGCTCGTTTGTTTTTTTTGCTTTTTTGTACGTTGCATTGGTTTATAATTTGTATTTCTTGTTTGTTTTCTTTTTTCGTTTCTAATATATTTCGAGCGGCGCTTACAGTTACAGGGCTTACAGTTCTGCGAGAGCACTGCTCCCAAGGCGAAGTCTCTTGTGTCTGTTGTTAGGCAAAGCTGTTTTTGCGAAATCTGGATAATCAAGAACTGGGTGTTTATGGCCTATGAGTGTCTTCAGTTTTTCTTTTTTAATCCTTTTGTAATTTGGTTGTCATAGGTTTTGCTATTTGTGTAAATCCCGGAATGAACTTACGGCAGAATGCGCGGAGACCCAAAAATGATTTGAACCCTTTTAAGGTTTTTCTATTGTAAATATTATTTATAGCTGATATTTTATTAGGACCTGTCACTTGCCTAATTTATCAAGGATCTCCTCATTTACAGGTATTGGAAATTTAACATTGACTGTGATTTCGTTATATAGTCTATGATGAAATAGTCTATGACTATGAGACATTGAGTGAAAGTCGTAAAGAGTGGTCGTGCCCCATATTGAGATCCACAGTTTTGGGCCTTTTGAGAATACTGGAACAAAAACAAGTAAGAACGTTACAGTCGAGTTTCCCGACTGTTACAGACCCTGTACAAATTTAGTTATAAGCAAAAAAAAAAAAAATATATATATATTCACACCGAGTCCGGTCTGGGATTCGAACCCAAGATCTTCGCGTTTTAAGTCGAACGTCGTAACCATTCGACTAACCCAAACTTTTTGAACCGACAGCTAATACAGTATAAATATATTGAAGACGCACATTCATACATATGTATATGAAGGTAGTGGCAGCGCAGCTTCAGCGGCACTTCCGAGAAAAATCAACCACCGAACGCAAGCGATTTACCCTTTTATTGGCGCAAATAAACAGATTTTTGTGTAACCTTTAGGTATTTATTGTGCACTTTCTAATTAACCAATCTTGATGAAATTTTCAGGATCGGTAGAAATCTATGCTCCAATTGCATGTGTATTTTTAAAAAAATTCAAAATACAAATTGCGGGGGCGGTGGGCGTGGCGCCGACTTAAAAAAATAAACTCTAATTGACTCAGTATTAGGAGAATCTACACTGGTAATACGGTTCCTCTAGCTCTTACAGTTGCTGAGATCCGTGTGTTCATCCGCACGGACAGACGGACATGGCTATATCGACTCAGCTCGTCATGCTGATCAAGAATATATATACTTTGTGGGGTCTGTCACGCCTCCTTCTGCCTGTTACATACATTTACACAAACTTAATATACCCTTTACCCTTTGGGTACAGGGTCTAAATATAAGTAAAAACAGGCGTGGTTCGAATTTATTATCTGACGAAAATCAATGCAATACAAATAGCTGCGCGTGGGCATTAAAAACTGTAACAGGAAACAAAGCCTTGAAAAACAGACAAACATGCAATTGGAGCATAGATTTCTACCTATCCTGAAAATCATCAAGATTGGTTAGTTAGAAAGCGCACAATAAATACCTAAAGTTTACAGGCGCTAAGCACAAGTAATCTGTTTATTTGCGCAGACAAACGGTAAATCGCTTGCGTTCGGTGGTTGATTTTTCTCGAAAGTGCCGCTGCAGCTGCAGCTGCCACTACCTTCATATACATATGCACGAATGTGTGCCTTCAATATATTTATACTGTATTGGGTGCAGGACCAAAAACTTTTGTGTGGTCGAATGGTTACGACGTTTGATTGAAAGCGTGAAGATCTTGGGTTCGAATCCAGACCGGACTCGGAGAAAATATTTTTTTATTTTTTTTAAATTTATTTAGCTTATAACCAAATTTGTGCAGGGTCTGTAACAGTCGGGAAACTCAACTGGAACGTTCTTACTTGTTTTTCTTGGACTCTGCATGAAATTCTGCTCTTTTAGTGCCGCTGGACATACTGTCAATGTCCACTCCCCTTTTAAGGTTGATCGCTACTTCCAAGGGCATGTTTTTATTTTTTTTCGCTAATCCCGTTGCACGTGATGCAACCCACCTCCCGCCCAACCGACCGAGGGGCGCAACCGCATAACGTACGGCTCGATCGCGAAGATAGGACCGAGCATGCAGGGAAAATAGTAGAAAGATTTCGAGGAAAACTACATAGAATTGTGGTGAGTAAGGTAGGTAAGAATTAGGGACTTAATATGCGTAAGGTCGTTAATAGAAGAAAAATCGGACGTTAGTTAGTGAACTTTGTTGTAATCTGAGCAAAGTACTCTAAAGGGCTCATGCAGGACATAATTCGAACTACTATGGTTTAAAGCTAGTGGGATAACATTTCTTGTACGTCTACGGGGCACATTAAAGTTGATGCGTTCTAACAAGGCAGAACTATCAACCTCATTGTGTATTAGTTTGAGGATGAAAACTACACCAAGCATGGTTCTACGATTAGTAAGTGTGGGTAGGTTTAGAAGCATCAGTCTACTAGAGTAAGAGGGAAGTTGAAAGTTTGGTTCCCAGTTGAGGCCTCTAAGCGCGAAAATAAGGAATCTTTTTTGCACGGATTCAATTTTGTCTTTGTGAACTCCATACTGAGGACTCCAGACACATGATCCATACTCAAGAATTGGCCGGATAAGCGAGACGTACAAAGTCTTAGTCACATAGGGGTCATTAAATTCTTTGACCACCTTTTTATGAAACCTAACACACCCATGGCCTTATTTACCATGCATAAAATGTGGTCAGTAAATTTTAATTTGGCATCAAGTATGATACCAAGATCATCAACACGCGTGATTCTATCAAGAAAGACTCCGTCTAGAGAGTAAACTGAGGATCTTTACGGTGAAATGTCATCAGTTTGCAGTTAGAGCCTTTTAATTTCAGTGAAATCGCTTGACATCATGCCTGTAAGTTATTAAGATCGGCCTGTAAGAACGATTGACGAGAGGGATCATTATATTGAATACAAAGCTTGACATCGTCCGCATATATTAGTACGCGAGAATTAGGCACGACCGATGGAAGGTCGTTAATATAGAGTGTGAACAGCAGAGGACCAAGGTGACTACCTTGAGGGACGCCCGAGGTGACACGGATTTCACCAGAAAGTGAGCTCTTGAAAAGAACATGTTGAATCAATGAGCTTTTTCATTGGCTATAATTTCCGCAATAATCACAAGTAATTATATCAGTTTGATTAAAATTTATTAAGCCACGAGGGGCAATGTTTTTTAGGCGGCGTTTAGGATTTGTTCACCTTCCTTGGCCTGCTCGTCCGGCAGCAGCGACTGTTGTCTTGAGCTCAACGGTCGTTCGGCTTCGGCGGCGGGCATTTCATCTGGCAGGGAATCCTCCCGAGGAATGGCGCCACTAGCAGTTTGAGCTGCAGGAGCAATGGCAACTCTGTGATTTACATGGACTTTGACGACTTCGTCCACCACTTCGTCGATGAGTTCCACAATGAGAATATCGCTGCCTTTCAAGTAATTGAGAATATCCTCCTCATCCTCGCCAGCACTGGTATCGGCATACTCCAGATCCTGCAGCTCCAGGATGCTCTGGGCAGGAACTCTGCGTTCGGGTGGTTCGGGAGCCACTGGCTGAGCTTGGGATTCCTGGACATCGGGTTTGATAATCGCATACACGGGACTGGGCTCTTGACCAAATCCGTTGGCTCCATGGAACGTCCGCTGCATATCGCTTACCTTGGCCGTGTCATAAAGTTCCGCTTCCGATCCGTAGACCTCGTGACTCTCACTGATATCGGGATTCAGGCGATAACGCACATCCACGTAGTTGAAGCTGTGTGGCTGCTCCTCCTCCGTCTGGTTGTAGGATGGCTGCAGTTTGGCCATCAGCTCCGGCATGGACTCGTTGAAACCTCCCTCGTCCTGGCTAGAGGTGGAAATAATGCTGAGCAGTCGCTGGCTGGCATATTCACAATAATGTTGCTCCGCTTGTTGGCGGAGCCAGGAATGGAATGTTATTGCTCCTGCTGATTTGTCGAAGATTCGTCCACAGATTTGCGACTTAATAAATCCAGAGCATGGGCATATTCCACATAACCGCCGCTAAACTCTGGCAATTCTAGTTCAGGCACACATTTTCTTCTCAGGACTGGAACTGCCGATCCATCCATGGACAAGTCCGGCCGCATTGTTGAGCATCGCGCCTCAACCACCCTGCGCTTCCTTATCTCGTGCCGGATGGCTGCCTCAGGGACAAGAGTAGATCCTCGAATTTATTTTTAAAGTGGGCTGCCAATTTCATTGAAGTCGAGCTCCTCAAGGCTGTCGTGAATTTGTATTAAAGACGCCTGAGTTTTATCCAATAGTTCCAGTCGCAATGTTAGATTTTCTTCAGTGGCGTTCCTTAATACTTCTCCCTCTCGAGCCAATCCAAATTTCTGCGCGTGCTCAAATTAAGCCTTGGATTTCCTTTTATAAAATTCAATTTTATCCATCCCAGGATTGGTGGTAGAATTAGTTGCCATTTGACAAATTTCAAATTTTATTTTTATTTATTTTTATTTTATTTATTTATTTTATAATTCAAAATAAAATATTTTCCCACTGGGTTAAAAAATGCGCAGATCGCTTCGTAAGGTTAATGCACAGACGGCAACTTGCCCGCGAACAGTGCAGCGCAACAACAACAACAGCGGGTGAACCGATGCGTTCAGCAAGCGGGAAGTTCAGCACAAAGAAGACGCGAAAGAACACCGTCAACTTTGCAATGCACTTACATACGCCTATGAAACCGCATGTATTTATGTATATACAATTGTATTACAATAAGTTTTTTTTTTTAATTTTTAGGCAAATTACTATTGCCAGTGATTTGAATTATTTTTCAAAGTTCAATATCACGTCGGGGTCACCAAATGTTCAGTCAATGAGCTTTTCATTGGCTATAATTTTATTAGTTTGATTTAAATTTATTAGGCCACGAGGGGGTAAGTTTTTAGACCCTGTACCCAAAGGGTAATTTGCACAAACATAATATGTGCAAATGTATGTAACAGGCAGAAGGAGGCTTGGCAGACCCCACAAAGTATATATATTCTTGATCAGCATGACGAGCTGAGTCGATATAGCCATGTCCGTCTGTCCGTCTGTCCGTCTGTCCGTCCGGATGAACACACGGATCTCAGCAACTGTAAGAGCTAGAAGAACCGTATTACCAGTGTAGATTCTTCTAATACTGAGTAAATTAGAGTTTATTTTTTTAAGTCGGTGCCACGCCCACCGCCCCGCATTTTGTATTTGAATTTTTGTACACATGCAATTGGAGCATAGATTTCTACCGATCCTGAAAATTTCATCAAGATTGGTTAATTAGAAAGCGCTCAATAAATACCTAAAGTTTACAGGCGCTTAACACAAAAAATCTGTTTATTTGCGCAAACAAACGGTAAATCGCTTGCGTTCGGTGGTTGATTTTTCTCGGAAGTGCCGCTGCAGCTGCGCTACCGCTACTTTCATATACATATGTATGAATGTGCGTCTTCAATATATTTTTACTGTATTAGCTGTTGGTTCAAAAAGTTTGGGTTTGTCGAATGGTTACCACGTTCGACTTAAAACGCGAAGATCTTGGGTTCGAATCCCAGACCGGACTCTCGGTGTGAATATATGTATATATATTTTTTTGTACAGGGTCTGTAACAGTCGGGAAACTCGCCTGTAACGTGCTTACTTGTTTAGGTTACAATTTGGGATTTATCGATCGAACGTAGGCAAGCGGTCACAATGAGGCCGTGCAGTCGTACCGAGATAAATTCTATATAGTTTTACAAAGTTGGGGATTATCGATCGAACGTAGGCAAGCGGACACAATTAGACCGTGCAGTCGTACCGAGATAATTTCTATATATAAAGTCGCAAGCGGACCCGAATTGGCCGTGCGATCGCTACAAAGTCGAAAACCGAATAGAGCGATGAAAAAATGATAGAGCTTAGGCAAATGGCCGCGCAATGAGATGAAGGTAATAGGGAATAGAAAGAACAGAAATAAATGAAGGGAATTTAAGAGAGTCTTAAGACTCTTAAGAGTATGACTCTGGCCGCATAACCAAACAGAACCCTTTGTGTTCTATAATTCAAGTAACTGCTGATCAATTTTAGTAAGCCTACAGGGAAGCGCATTTTGTCAAGCAAGACAACATAAGTTGTCAGAGAAAATTTCTGTTAGTGCTAATGTACGAGTATATGTCACATACGAGTGCGACCTTCCTTTATTTACGAAGTAATCCAAGGTTGTACTGGTTTGTCCAGTAGAGACGTCAGCGCTCCTTCTGCATATCCTTTGGTAGTAGCATTAAGGACAGTAATACAAATAGTGTCGCCCAGCTCGATAAATTGCTCTCCATCTTTCGTAGTGTCTTTTGCTTTTCTACGTGCGTAGTTTTATAATTTTGTTAACACCAACCGTTAATCTGTTCTATACCCATATGTCATTTGAAAACTCTTCGGCAATCACCGATCAGGCCATTGACGATCTTTATGATAGATTCTTCAAAACCACATATGAACCCTCAATAATTTCAAAGTATACGTATTCCCATGAATTCCCAAGGTCGAATTTAATTTTCTGTCATGTTATCAACGAAAGCTCAATTATATCCGATCTTCAACGGGTTAAGATAATATTTTCGCCAGGACCGGATGGTATACCAGGCTGCGTGCTTATTTACTGCGCCACTTCTTAAATTACTCAGCTTGTGTCTCGAATCGTCAACGTTACCTCGTATATGGAAGGAATCATACATCATCCCTATCCATAAAAAAGGTAAACGAGGGGATGCAAGCAATTATAGAGGTATCTCTAAATTGTCTGCTATCCCTAAGCTCTATGAGAAACTGATAACCCCTTAATTGCAACACCTAGGTAGCTCTTTAATTTCTTCATGCCAACATGGATTTCTGAAACGTCGCTCGACGCCTACTAATCTTTTGGAGCTCTTATACTTTGCTATCAAGGGCTTCTAGTCAAATCTTCAAACGGATTTTATTTACACAGACTTCAGTAAATCATCCGACTCCGTTAATCGCTCTTTTTTTAATAAAGCTTGATAAATTGGAGTTTCCTGTAGACGTGATAAAATTGATCACCAGCTACCTCAGGTTCTCTTCAAGAGCTCACTATCTGGTGTAATCCGCGTCACCTCGGGCGTCCCTTAAGGTAGTCACCTAGGCCTTTTGCTGTTCACACTTTTTATTAATGACTTTCCATTGGTCGTAACTAATTCTTGCGTACTAATATATGCATCAACTTTAATGTGCCCTGTACACGTACTAGAAATTGTATTCCCCTAGTTTTAAACCATAGTAGTTCGAATTATGACCTGCTTGAGGCTTTTAGAGTACTTTGCTCAGATTTTTACAACTTGCTCAAATTAACTTCAGATTTTTCTTCAATTAACGACCTTACTCACATTAAGTCCCTAATTCTTAGCACATCACAGTTCAATGTAGTTTTCCTCGAAATCGTTCTCCTATATTCCTTGGATGCTCGATCCTATCTCCGCTATTGAGCCTTACGTTATGCGGCTGTGCCCCTCCGTCGGTTGGGCGGGTGGTGGTCAGAAGACTCTAGCTTGAAAATGATGCAGTGCTGTGCTGTGCACGGTGGGCGTGGCACCCACAAAAAAAAAACTTAATTTGCGTCAATATTGGAAATCTATGGACGGTCGGACAGACGGACATGGCTATATCGACAGCTCGTCATGTTGATCAAGAATTTATATACTCTTTGAGGTCTGCCTCCATCTGCTTGTTAAATACATTTGCACAAACTTAATATGCATTTTACCCTTTGAGTGCAGGGTCTAAAGTTAACAAAAAGGAATAAGTTGGCCTCGAAACCCGAAGCTTAGAATACCCTTGCAGAACAATTACCTTCAAACCGTTCGATCATTTGTATGGAAGCTATAGGATATAGTGGTCCACTTTTTGATTTTAATTTGTAAAACTGGTTTAATGTCTATGAAAACTATATTTTCCAAGAATGAATTAAATATATTAATAAATACCAGAGTTATGGTCAATGATCGTTAAGACAGATAAGACTTTCAGAATAGGGTTTTAGTTATTAAAAAGTGATTTATTAAGAATGAATAAATTATTTTACAAAATGTCAAATTTAAGAGTTTTACCTACAAAAGATGGAAGGGTTATTGAAAGTTACAGCCCGTTAGCATTAAAACTATGAGGCTAGTTTGCGTAGCAACTGACAGACAGACGACTGAATCGACTCGGCTGGTGATGCTGATCAAGATTTTACTACCTGCAACAGATATAAGAGTAAGTCCAAAGTTTCAGTTGTGTAGAACTAACAGATGGACAGACAGACGGACATATCTAGATCGACTCCGCTGTGGATGCTAATTAAGAATATATATACTTTAAGGGGTCGTAGAGTTTATACCCTTTGAGGGTATTATAATATATTATAACCATCACTTTTATCTGTAGTATATAAGTCGGAACCTACGGAATCGGAACACTACATCACAAAGCTGTCATAGGAACGATTGGGAAAAAGGTCGTATATTTTGTAAGAAAATTGATTGATTCTTTATAAATTGCTTTTTAATAACTATGTTAACCCCTCCTGAAAATGTTATCAAAATCGGACCACAATATCCTACAGCTGCATAGGAACGATGGGTGAAAAAGGATCATTGACCATAACTTTGGTGTTTATTAATATACCTAATTCATTCGTGGACAATATACAATATGAAAAACCAAAAATCGAACTACTATATCTATACCTGCCATAGAAACTATAGAAGGGTTTGAAAGTAACTAGTCTGCAAGGGTATTCTAAGCTTCGACCCCGAAGCTATCATTTCATCTTTTTACTTCTAAAATTTATTTTTGTTGGAAATGCTACGATCTGCATAAATTTCTGTACGTATTGACCATACACAAAAGGTTCCCATTCAGACTTTTGGTCTATCATTTAATGAATGCGTGGTTGAAAGCCCTTGTACCCTTGCACCAAAGCTAAAAGGTTTAAAGACAAGAAGGAAAAGTAGCGTAAAAGTCATAGTTGGGGAAAATATTCCAAAATAAAGTTCAACTAGTTCGCGATCCACGGATTCTTGCTAATACATATAGGTATATATATGTTATGTATTCTTCACACAGTCGCAATATTACTGTAAACTTTGTACGGATAGGTAGATTTATTTAAAAATATCCTATCTTTTCTTATTGTATATAAAATAATCTTAAAAACAACACATACTTATTAATTATTTGAAAACTTGAATTTTATTGAAAATAGGCTTGTAATAGATGTAGCAAAATTAATTTGGTTTAGAATTTCCAAGCTTAATTTAACAATAACAACTTAATGTGACTGATCATTATATACTAATCCTTAATAAACAGAAAGTTTTTGCTGTTACCATAAGGGTACTGGAGTTATGGGCGGTAAATGGTTCCCACAACGAGGGAAGTTGAGTGGTACTGGGGGCATATCACTAGGAGTACCAATTTGAAACACCAAATTCATACCAATTACTATATGGTATTGGAAATGGCAATGAAAAAGCCAAAACCCTGGATTATCTGCTCGAAAACGTAATACAGCATATCCATTATTCGGAACAGCAACGGTATCTTTAAGAGAAGGTTTAAGATATTGCCTTTCCAACATTCCCCGCTGATCTAGGTCCAGAGCATGTCTTAAGTTCATACGTTTAATACTTTTATCTGGTGAGCGTCCTAGGCCAAGCACGTAAAAAGATGTTCCGTGTAAATGAAACGGATGACTAATATTGATCTGTTGTACTTCATCTACTAGCACAACCTCGACGATGGCATTAAGAGGAATATCGATTTTGTGTGTACACTGACAGTTTTGACCACAATCTGCTGGACGATTATCCCCATTGCAGTAGTATTCTTGAGGTATGTCATTGTACTGCGAAAGCATCGGAGATGGCGGTGATATGAAAGACACTTCATCGATAAGTGATATGAGATGATCAGCATCAGAAGCGACTATAAAATGAAAATCGTCATTAAAGTTAAGTTGATAAAATAATGCCGATAACAATGCTGTGTGTAACAGTTTTATTTGTTATTAAGTTGTTTATAAATACAAATATTCACAATATTACATTCCCTGTTTATGCTGCACAAGTAAGCACAAAATTTTGGAAAATAAAGTGTTTCCTTTATAACATATATTAATTTAAACTAAATTTATGTTTAACTAGGAGATAAGTCTTCTAAAACTATGAGAAGATTATAAAGTTAAAGTACATTTGTGCGGTTGTTTTATTTTTGCTGTTAATACCAAGTAACAGGTGGCACATGATCGCCACAAGTAGGGAAACGCGGCGGCAGTGGTGGTAGATCAGCTTGCGTACCGATATGAAAGATCAGGTTCATGCCAATTACTATATGGAAAAGGAAGTGGCAATGGAAAAGCCAATAACCTGGATTGTCAGCACGAAACCGCATGACAACATAACCATTGTTAGGTACAGCTATGGTGTCCTTAAGTGGTGGCTTGGAGAAATCTCGTTCAAGCATACCCATTCGGTCCAACTCCAGAGCATGCTTTAAGTTTATTTTCTTGATTGACTTATCCGGAGAGCGTCCCAGGCCAATTACATAGAATGCAGTACCATGCAAATGAAAGGGATGACTAAGATTAATCTGCTGTACTTCATCGACCAAGACGACTTCAACAATTGCCCCGAGTGGTATGTCAACCATATGTGTACACTCGCAATTGGGCCCACAGTTTGGAGGTCGGTTATCGCCGTTGCAAAAATATTCAGGCGGTATATCCCCGATTTGTGATAGAGGGGGTGCCGGCGGTGATATGTACGATATTTCATCGACCAGAGATGTCAGATGATCACCACTAGGCACAACTTTGGGCAAAGAACAAGTTGATGGTACAGTTGTGTTGTCAATGCCCATTAAAGCGTGTGCACAGCAGTTGGTAAAGGTAACGCGATTAGACACAGTTTTGTATATAAAAAGTAATTGTTAGTCACTAGAACAGTAAATATTTTTGGATTACCGTACAAAATTGTAGACATACCTAAAAATCGGTTGTATGTATTTGGTATAAATAGATTTTTTGGCTCGTACACATAAAATCGGAAAGGTAGGAAGATTTTTACATCAGGGCGTTCAACTAAAACGCCTTTATCAACTTTTTTAGCATTTTTTAAGTTAGATACGCAAACCGCATCTGCTCTTTTCCGATCACAAATGGCATCCAATGGGTTAAGAATCTGCGAATAAGACACTTGGTTATAAAAATGGAAAACATTTTAGTTAGGAAAAACGGGAAAAGGAAGCTAGCTTCGATATCCGAAGCTTAGACTACACTTGCAGACCAGTAGCCCTCAAATCATAAGATCGTTTGTCAAATTGTAAATTGTTTGTAAATTAACTTTAATGTTTTGAAAAGAATATTTTCCAAAATCGAGTTATCTTGAAAAATACCAGAGTTAAGCTGTATGACCCTTTTTCTACAATCGCTCCTATGGCAGCTGTGATGTGGTCTCGACTTTCCGATATATTATCTGCAACAGAAACACTAGTTTTCGTAGAAACAGACAGACGGGCAGACGTACATCGACTCGGTTAGTGATTCTGATCAAGAATTTACATACACTAGTTGGCATAATTATTTTGACGAAAAACAAATGGTTCAAGTTTTTATGTAACTTTTCAATGGTTTAATACAAGTCAATGAATTTTTTTTTCTGTTTTACTTATTCCTAATACAAACTTAAAAATAATGAATTAAAAATTTTGTCATATGAACTTTAGAAAAATTAAGGCAAAAGTAATTTTTATATGGTGGCATAAGTATTTTGACAAGTACCTTTTAATATGAAAAACAAAGTTTAAACTTAAACTTAAACTTAACTTAAAACAAGTAAGAACGTTACAGTCGAGTTTCCCGACTGTTACAGACCCTGTACAAAAAAAATATATATATATATATTCACACCGAGAGTCCGGTCTGGGAGTCGAACCCAAGATCTTCGCGTTTTAAGTCGAACGTCGTAACCATTTGACAAACCCAAACTTTTTGGACCAACAGCTAATACAGTAAAAATATATTGAAGACGCACATTTATACATATGTATATGAAGGTAGTGGCAGCGCAGCTGCAGCGGCACTTCCGAGAAAAATCAACCACCGAACGCAAGCGATTTACCGTTTTTTGCGCAAATAAACAGATTTTTTGTGTTTAGCGCCTGTAAACTTTAGGTATTTATTGAGCGCTTTCTAATTAACCAATCTTGATGAAATTTTCAGGATCGGTAGAAACCTATGCTCCAATTGCATGTGTATTTTTAAAAAAATTTTAGCTTGAAAATTGTGCAGTGCAGGGCATTGCAAAAATTCAAATACAAATTGCGGGGGCAGTGGGCGTGGCACCGACTTAAAAAAATAAACTCTAATTTACTCAGTATTAGTGGAATCCACACTGGTAATACGGTTCTTCTAGATCTTACAGTTGCTGAGATCCGTGTGTTCATCCGCACGGACAGACGGACGGACGGATAGGCGGACAGACGGACATGGCTATATCGACTCAGCTCGTCATGCTGATCAAGAATATATATACTTTGTGGGGTCTGCCACGCCTCCTTCTGCCTGTTACATACATTTGCACAAACTTAATATACCCTTTACCCTTTGGGTACAGGGTCTAAAAACTAAAGGAAAAAGAAATAATTTAGTAAAATATATAATTTCCTTTAGTTTCAATAACTTTTTGCAGGCTTCACGGTACTGAATCGATTAAATTTTGGATGATCTCTGGATATATCTCTTCCCTAAGGGAAGTGACCTCAGAAATTGTCTCCTCTCTGGTTTTACTCAACGATACTGTTCTTTTACGTTTCATAAGAGACCAGACGTTTTCAATTATATTTAAATCTGGACTTTGAGGTGGCCAGTCCAAAGTGGTAACACCAACATCCTTCAAAAATGTTGTAATCATCTTGGCTTTGTGGCATGGGGCGTTATCCTGTTGCAGAATGAAGGACTGTCCAATAAGCCTGTCTCCAGAACTAAATGCATTATCATTTAGAACCTGCAAATATTGGCCTTGGTACATCAAGTCAGTGATAGGAACGAAGTCACCCAGTCCATTATACGCTACAAATCCCAAGAACATCACCATGGTGGAGGCCATGGCTTACTTTTTTGCAAACGGGCCGCCTTTTTAGCATTGGTAATCTTACAAAAAATGTATTTTTTGACTATTTATACTCATAGGAGCTTTCATCTGTCCATAGAACGCTTCTCCAGAACTCCTTTGGCTTATGGAGATGTTCCTTTGCGAAAGACAGTATTTTCAGAAGGTTTGCTTTTGTTATATATGGTATGTCCCTGGCTTTATAAGTCTCAAAATCACATTCTTTTAATCGTCGACAGTGCGCTCATTAACTGGTGTCTTAGCTGTCAAATTAAATTGATCTGCTTCAGATTGGGGCTTAAGAAAAAAAAATTTTTTTAATTCCCGGACAAGGACTCGGTTTTCACTGAGAACTGTTTTGCGCTAATCACCTGATTTTTTTAAATTACGCATGTCTTTATGTTTTTAGAACTTTTTAGTGCACATTTTGGCGGGACACATTAAACTCATTGGCAATGTCTTTGACTGCTATTCCGGCGTTAAACTTTGCTACCATTGAAGATCTGGTAACCAAACTTAGCTCAGCCGTTTTACCCATGTTATTTAATAATTTTCAATAACTTTCTATTTAAATAACAACGTTTAATATTGCTCAAAGTTAAACACAGAAGTTCTTTGATTCTCGCGTGCTTAAAAGTGTGAAAATATTTCTAAAAGATGCTGTAAAAATACTTGTGGCACGCAAAAAGCAGTTGTCTGCATGCATTCTTATTAGCAGAAAGAGAATGCAAAAGGTAAACAAAATGAAATGTGGCATGAACATAGCTAAAAATAGAGTCTTTGTTTTGCGCCTCATTTTCGCACCGTTAATATGACGATTTCAAGCAACGCTAAGTTCAATAGTCAAAAAGAGTTTCGTCAAAATAATTATGCCGACTAGTGTACATATATGTATACCTCATAAGGTCGGAAATGTCTCCTTCAATGCGTTGTAATCTTCTAGTCAAAATTATAAAACACTCTGCAAGGGTATTAAAATAAAATGCGCTATTGTTTGAATACCTTTAACCACTTTAAGATAATAAATCGTATGTACAAGTAACTATTTAGTTAAAAAAACAACATTTGCATATTTTATTCAAATTATTTTGAATGGTAATACATACATAGACAGACAAATATATATTTATAGATATTATATACATACATACAAGTTCCAATGTCAATAAGCCTTTTAATGAACAGTGTAGGCAGTTTTGCAAAGTTGTTTCTGAAACTTTCGTTGCAGTTATTGATATATGTACATTTGCATGACTTCAGCAATAATCGTCCTAGAAATTTGTAGGTATATTTCGTTTATGTTTTATATTTTCATTTAAATTATTATTTTTTTAAATTTAATTTTTATTTACATACACATATATGCATATATATATATATAGATAAACAAGATTAAAATTCAAAACACCAACATACATACAATTTTGCTTTAAAAATGTACAATAATGTAAGATTATGTATACCTACATATAAACATATGTATGCATATGTATTTCAAAACGTGTCTGCGAGGACAAATGTCTAATGCCGAATTTAGTATGTTCGTTTTCGTTAAGATGGAGCATTGATTTCGACACTTTTGTTATTCAAATTATTTTAAATTTTAACGATCCATCTGATATGGAGTGCAGAAATTTAAAATAATTTTCAAATGCTTGCAGTAACAATTGTTATTGTGAAATTAAAAAGTATTTATTTTCATCTAAAATAATAATGTACTTGCACTTACAAATACGAAAACAATATTACATACGAATATATACATTTAAAAGAGTGCACCATAAATAGGGGCATAGATGCGTAAGGAATTACATTTACAATTATACGTCTGAAAGGTACATTAGGAAGTCTGTGCTTTAAACTGTTTATACAAGTATATATAAATTTAGTGAATATATTGCAGGGACTTCAACTTTTTACAATCGGTTCATAAGTGCGTTGGTCTTATTAAGCTTTAAAAAAGTTATGTTCGTTCTTTTTAAAATCCAATCATCTGCGTTGGCGGCAGATTTCTTCGAAAAATATACCATACATTTTGATGCTTAATTTATAGGTATGGGTGGAGTGTGATCGCCACAAGTCGGAAAACCTGGAGGCACTGGTGGTAAATCAGCGTTTGTACCGACTTGCAAAATCAAATTCATACCAATAACAATATGGAATAGAAAATGACAGTGGAAGAGCCAAAATCCTGAGAAAATATAAAAGTATGAAAATATTTCACCGCATAAAAAACCGAACTTTCACCTGGATTGTCAGCTCTAAAACGCAGTACGACGTAGCCATTGTTTGGTACTGCAATAGTATCCTTAGTCGGTGGTAAATTATACTGTCGGTGTAAAAGTCCACGCCTGTCTAGATCTAATGCGTGCTTCAGGTTGATTTTCTTAACGGATGAGTCCGGTGATCGGCCGATACCAATCACGCTAAATCCGTATCCGTGTAAATGGAATGGGTGTGACAAGTTGGGCTGTTGCACTATATATGATAAAAAGGTTATGCCTAATTAAGAACAAGCCAAAACTCTTCTTACCTTCGTCCACTAAAACAACTTCCACAATGGCGTTTAGTGGTATGTCAATCTTATGCGTACACATGCAATTTGGTCCACAGTCTGCGGGGCGATTATCGCCGTTGCAAAATTGTTCAGGGTTTATATCGTTATACTGAGATGTTAGTGGCGCTGGTGCCGACAAATAAGAAATCTCGTCGATTAGGGAAATAACATGATCACCGGTGGGTGCAACTGAAATATTTTGATTTCAAGTTTTTACTTAGTCCATTCAGATGCTTACATACCTAAAAATCGGTTATATGTGTTTGGTTGGAAAAGATCTTCGGCCCGGTAAACAAAGAAACGGAATGGGAGAAAAATCTTTACGTCTGGTTTCTCAGCCAAAATCCCGCGGTCTATTTCATGCGCGTTTTTCAGTTGACTTACGCATATGGCATCGTTTCGTTGGCGGTTGCATTGAGCATCCAAAGGATTCATAACCTTTTTAATTAATTTGTACGTATTTGTCGTTCGTAAAACGTAATTTTAATTTGTGTTATTATTTACATGTGCGATTATGCAATGTTTAGATGGTAATTATAGTGGTGGTATTTTACATATTTTAAGACATCAAAAAAGACAAAGAAATATACATATTATTTGTTTATATTTATTTATGAAAGCGGATGTAAAATGACAATGTAAATGTATTTACATAAGAAACCAACATTATTTGTGATTATACGTGATAATAGATCGCTAATTTTTGTTTATTTTTTTGCCATTTTCTAAAAAAAACTTACCACTCCCTGTGGGATTCCGACATCATATGTTGGAGGCTGCGATGAAGGCTGATAGGGTCCTCGAGCGTAACGCAGAATTGCTAGTTGTTGGGCTCGACGAATGCCACATTCACCAAGTCCACGAAGCTGTATCCAATAAGCCCCTACAGGCTGATCCGCGGTAATAACAAAGTCATATCGTTCCCCTAAAATAGTGTGGTTGATGGTTATTTAAATTTGCACATATCCCAAATGCATTGAAACTTTTGTTTATATCACGAAGTGTGTAGAATTAACTTTTTGAATATTCAAAATGTGATAGATGTTGTGCATATTTCAGGTTGCCTTTCACGACTTGCAGGCTCCATGCTCATGATCGCAGTACACACCTAGTTTTGTCGTCTATTTGGATTAACGTTTTGAATTAGTGCATCGATGTAATATGATTTACTCGGCCCAACCCAACTTGGATTGGACTAGGACTTGCGACTTACCCCAGACAAGGCCAGATATATTTTTCTACAAGTGTGTTAAGTGTAACTTAGTTCTTGAATGGCGATTTCGATAAGGGGAAACACATAACTCAGGAATTTGGAAAATAATGAAAAATCATACATGATATTCATTTATCACTTTAAAACAGCACAGTATAGCCTTTAGACTACAACTATGAAATTGCAGTCAATTACATTATTGCGTTTTAAGAGAGCATTTGAAATTGTGTAAAGCAATTTGCTTTGTGTTATATCAGGCCTTACGACCCGCAGCAGATTCCCCTTTGGTAATAAGCAGAGTAAGTGACGAATGATAGATAACAACAAGAAAGAAAGGCTAGTTTCGGTACCCGAAGCTTAGAATTCCCTTGCAGACCAGGTGCCTTTAAGCCGTTCGATGTTTGTATGGCAGCTATAGGATTTAGAGATCCGATTTTTATACCCTTGCAGAGGGTATTATAATTTTGACCAGAAGTTTGTAACGCAGTGAAGGAGACATTTCCGACCCTATAAAGTATATATATTCTTAATCAGCATCACCAGCCGAGTTGATCTAGCCATGTCCGTCTGTCTGTCCGTCTGTCTGTCTGTCTGTCTGTCTGTCTGTCCGTCTGTCGGTTGCTATGTAAACTAGTCCCTCAGTTTTAAAGCTATCGGGCTGAAACTTTGCACCGACCCTTCAATCTGTTGCAGGTAGTATATAAGCCGGAACGGCCGAAATCGGAACACTACATCACATAGCTGCCATAGGAACGATTCGGAAAAAGTGCCAAAATTTCGCCATTTTTAAAGATAATTTATTTATTTTTTGGAAAACTCTATTTAATAGCAATTTTAACATATCCTGAAAGTTTCATTAAAATCGGACTACTATATCCCATAGCTGCCATAGGAACGATGGGAGAAAATGGGTCATTGACCATACTCTGGTGTTTTTCAAGACAATTAATTCATTCTTGAGAAAAACAGTTTTCATAGACAGCAAAGCCTTTTTAGAAATTTAAAAACCCAAAAAACGGATAACTATATCCTATAGCTGCCATACAAAAGATTGAACGGTTTGAAAGCAACTAGCCTGCAAGGGTATTCTAAGCTTCGGGTACCGAAGCTAGCCTTCCTTTCTTGTTGGTTTTGAATTTGAACTGTATTTCTCAAAAATGAATTAATTGTCTTGAAAAACACCAGATGCTCAATGACCCATTTTCTCACATCGTTCCTACGGCAGCTTTGCGATATAGTAGTCTGATTTTAATAAAACTTTCAGGATAAGTTTAAATAGTCTTAAAAAAGAGTTTTCTAAAATATAAATAAATTATCTTGAAAAATATCGAATTTATGGCACTTTTTCCCAATCGTTCCTATTTTTTAATATATGTGATGTAGTGTTCCGATTCTGGCCGTTCCGACTTATATACTACTTGCAACAGATTGAAGGATTGTTGCAAAGTTTCAGCCCGAAAGCTTTAAAACTGAGAGACTAGTTTACATAGCAACCGACAGACGGACAGACAGACGGCTGGTGATGATGATCAAGAATATATATACTTTATAGGGTCGGAAATGTCTCCAATGCGTTACAAACTTCTGGTCAAATTATAATACCCTCTGCAAGGGTATAAAAAACGGCAAAATAGACTTAGTTACTAAGATCATGAATTGAGGCTTTTACTAAGAAAAACTTGGAGATATATATTACATATTTGTAATATTTATATATATAATGACGACATACCTGAGAATGAAATTATCGTGTTGACATCAACTGGATGCACAGGCTCACCATCCGTTGCAATAACCGTCATACCATGACCCTCTATAGTTACTTGAGCCGGACAGACTGAAGCAAAGGCGTTTATCATTCGAAAGCGGTAACGACGGCCAGGCGTAATTGTAAATATTTCCAAAGGCGTATTAGTCATGAAACCAGTGTTGGGATCACGGAACTGGCCCTTGCCATTAATAAGCATAGATTCTGGATCTTGTCCCGTGTTAACTGCAAGGCGCCCAGGATAGCGTTCAGCAGCATCTTCATGCAACCAATCACTAATCAGCATGATATGGGTTGTCAAATCAAAATCGTATAAATGAGAATTAGGGTCTCTTGATGGTGGTTGGCGGACGACAACGCTTCCATAGAGTCCAT
This sequence comes from Drosophila setifemur, assembly GCA_021224005.1. NCBI lineage: Eukaryota > Metazoa > Arthropoda > Insecta > Diptera > Drosophilidae > Drosophila > Drosophila setifemur. The sequence continues at coordinate 467,436 of JAJJHY010001767.1, forward strand.
CTAGTTTCTGAAGGCCAGTATGGGCATGCCAAAAGTGTGTGCCGGCATTACCTGTCCATTGATAACGGAATGTATTGCCCTGCTGTATCGGACACTGTGTCACAAAAGGAACGCCATCGTAGTACTGTGACCCACGTTGCCATATGCCGTGCCAGTGAATAGTTACTTCCATACCCTCCATGTGGTTTTCCACATCAATTACAACCTTATCGTTTTCGCACACCTGTATACTTGGCCCGGGTATCATGCGATTTGCTGTGAGAATTCCGCGCTCAACGCCGTCAGCTAATACACACTGACAGTGACTCCAAACTGTATTTGTGGCGTTTGGCGTGCACACCTGGCAGGCACTGTAAAGGTAAATATAAATCAAATTTAATTAGTATGAATTAACCCTTGATAAGAATAATTATAGAATGACTTAAAACCTTATTAAGGAACCTTTTGAAGGAATTATAAACACAGACTAAAAGTGGTTTTATCGCAAATATGTTCATATTATTATACCCACAGCGACGTCAAATAAGTGATTTAGTTGTATTCTGCTTTTCTTACACCCTGTACCTTAAATAAGACCAGTGGAAGGTTGTTAATAAACAGTTTGAGCTGCAAAGGACCTATGTGACTACCTTGGGGGACGCCCGCGGTAACCCGGAGTAAGTCAGAAAGTTCATGGAGATATCCCTCCTTGTTCAGATACTTAGGTAATTGCTAATATTATATTAAGTTAACCCCAATTTGTCAAGCTTTATCAAAAGAAAAGAGTGATTAATGCAGTCGAAGTCAGTGTTAATGAAATCAGTTTGAATATTTGATTGTAAGCTCTTAATTACAAAGGATTAGTGGTCGCCGAACGATGTTTGATAGATCCATGTTGGCATGGAGATATTAAGGAACTGCATAGGTGTTGCATCTGAGGAGTTATTAGTTTCTCGACGAGGTTAGTGATAGCTGAAAATTTAGAGAAACCTCTATACCTGTAATCCATCTTTAACGTTTTTAGACCCTGTACCCAAAGGGTAAAGGGTATATTAAGTTTGTGCAAATGTATGTAACAGGCAGAAGGAGGCATGGCAGACCCCACAAAGTATATATACTCTTGATCAGCATGACGAGCTGATTCGGTATAGCCATGTCCGTCTGTCCGTCCGTCCGTCCGTCCGTCCGGATGAACACACGGATCTCAGCAACTGTAAGAGCTAGAGGAACCGTATTACCAGTGTAGATTCTCCTAATACTGAGTCAATTAGAATTTATTTTTTTAAGTCGGCGCCACGCCCACCGCCCCCGCAATTTGTATTTGAATTTTTGCACTGCTCTGCACTGCACAATTTTCAAGATACAATTTTTTTAAAAATACACATGCAATTGGAGCATAGATTTCTACCGATCCTGAAAATTTCATCAAGATTGGTTAATTAGAAAGCGCAAAATAAATACCTAAAGTTTACAGGCGCTAAACACAAAAAAATCTGCTTATTTGCTCAAACAAACGGTAAATCGCTTGCGTTCGTTGGTTGATTTTTCTCGGAAGTGCCGCTGCAGCTGCGCTGCCACTACCTTCATATACATATGTATGAATGTGTGCTTTCAATATATTTTTACCGTATTAGCTGTTGGTTCAAAAAGTTTGGGTTTGTCGAATGGTTACGACGTTCGACTTTAAACGCGAAGATATTGGGTTCGAATCCCAGACCGGACTCGGTGTGAATATATATTTGTTTCGGTTTTTTTTTTATTTTGCCTAAAACCAAATTCGTACAGGGTCTGTAACAGTCGGGAAACTCGTTGTAACGTTCTTACTTGTTTTTTGTTATGGATTAGCATCGCTTAGAATTCCTTCCAAATAAGAGGAAAAATTTAAGATTTGGAACACAAACTTAATAATTTAAGAAGAGGCATGCACAGGCTATCGGCGCAGTATCTAAGCACGCAACCTGGAGCACCGTCCGGTCCTGTCGAAAAATCTGGCTTAACCCGTTAAAGATCCGCTATAATGACAGAAAAATTAAATTTGACCTTGGAAATTCATAGGAATACGTCGTTTAAAACAGTTTGTGTTTAAGTCTGGCAAAAAGATCGGTTTTTGACAATGAACTTCGTAAATTTGGCAATTGTAGTAACACAGCGTAATATTATTTGATTTTACATTGGGTAAGTGTTTGGTAAACCAAAGAAGATTTTCTAAAATAGAACGCACGAGTAAACCTCGATTTCCCCATTGTCGACCGTCACCTCAAAAGTGGGATGATAGTGATATTCAAGTTGTGATAAAAGAAAGTTATCGATAAAAACACACGTGGGAGAAAAAACACAGATCCAGTATGCAACCTAAAGAGTTACTTGCGACAACGACATTTTTAACAAGCCAACAGTAGATCATGTGGTGCTATCTGTAATAACGTTTTTGACTTTGTCATCGGAGCAGTTGACTTTAGGTTGATTTAAGAGATCAGGGACAAAACTCTTTCGACAATTAAGTTGGAAACTGACTGAATAGCAGATAAATGCATAATGTAGGTAATAATATAGGTAGGTAACAATGGGAATTACCTGCGAAATCTACTTTAACCGAGTTCTCGAAATATATATTTAGCTGTGAGTTTGGAGTCAATCGCAATGAGTACTCCACCACCCCACCCAGGGAAAACCTCGGAGCTCAGAATCTCTGGGTTTAACAAGGTTTCTCTATACACAATCACATGGGAACCAAATGAAAAGCTATCAGAGTACAATTTAGAAAGCGTACTTTCTAGGTCTCTTGTATTTTGATAAAAGTATAAAAGGAAGGAGGTTAGGTTTTTGCCGTCACCATGGATGCAGTTGGCTAGGGAAGTTGAATGAGGGCCGGTTTTTTAGACCCTGTACCCAAAGGGTAAAGGGTATATTATGTTTGTGCAAATGTATGTAACAGCCAGAAGGAGGCGTGGTAGACCCTACAAAGTATATATATTCTTGATCAGCATGACGAGCTGAGTCGATATAGCCATGTCCGTCCGTCCGTCCCTCCGTCCGATCGGATGAACACACGGATCTTAGCAACTGTAAGAGATTCTCCTAATATTGACGCAACTGAAGTTTATTTTTTTTAGTCGGCACTGCACTATTTTCACGGTAAATTTTTTTTAAAAATACACATGCATTTGGAGCATAGATTTCTACCGATCCTGAAAATTTCATTAAAATTGGTTTATTAGAATACGCTCAATAAATATGCAAAGTTTAAAGGCGCTAACCACAACAATCTGTTTATTTGCTCAAACAAACGGTAAATCGCATGCGTTCGTTGGTTGATAATATTGACGCAACTGAAGTTTATTTTTTTAAGTCGGCACTGCACTATTTTCAAGCTAAATAATTTTTTAAAATACACATGCATTTGGAGCATAGATTTCTACCGATCCTGAAATTTTCATTACAATTGGCTTATTAAAAAGCGCTCAATAAATATCCAGTTTAAAGGCGCTAACCACAACAATCTGTTTATTTGCTCAAACAAACGGTAAATCGCTTACGTTCGGTGGTTGATTTTTCTCGGAAGTGCCGCTGTAGCTGCCACTACCTTCATATACATATGTATGTATGAATTTGCCTTCAATATATTTATACTGTATTAGCTGCTGATTTAAAAAGTATGATGTAGTCGAATGGTTACGACGTTTGGTTGAAAGCACGAAGATCTTGGGTTCGAATCCCAAACCGGACTTGGTGTAAATAAATTTTTTTTATTTTTATATTGCTTATAACCAAATTTGTACAGGGTCTGTAACAGTCGGGAAACTCGACTGCAACGTTCTTACTTGTTTCTTATTCAATCACTGATGCCAAATCACCATTGCCAGTTACTGCAGCATGTGCAAATGATGAAACTTTATTATCAAAATAGAAATGTAGAATGTGCAAACGTTGCGCGCATTGCCACACAGCGAACGACACAATGAACATTCTGCATTAACATTTTGAAGTCGCAGATCTATGCCAATAAGCCCCAATCGTTGCCCTGAAAACCAACGTAGCGCATAACAACATAACGCGGACATTTAAACGATGTCATCCATCCATTATGGCATATTTGGGCATTTCAAATAAAAAATAAATTTCATTAATATCACACACACATCGTGTTTTATTCAATTTTAACATCGCCCCGTCTTTGATGAAAGATCTTTTACATATGAAAGCATAGGTGTAAAGGAAGACAGCAAAAGAAGGCTAGCTTCTGTACCTGAAGCTGGAATAACTTTGCCTGCCAATTACTCTCAATACGATTTGTTGGGAACTTAAAGACATAGTGCTTTAATTCTTATTTTAAGTATTATCTTTAAAAACCACTGATATATATATATAATATATACAATAGTCTAATTTGGATGTGATTTTTACAATCGTTTTTAGGGCTGACATTATTTCTTTCAAATGTATCAATACTTAGACCCTGTACCCAAAGGGTAAAGGGTATATTTAGTTTGTGCAAATGTATGTAACAGGCAGAAGGAGGCGTGGCAGACCCCACAAAGTATAAATATTTTTGATCAGCATGACGAGCTGAGTCGATATAGCCATGTCCGTCTGTCCGTCCGGATGTCTGTCCGTCCGGATGAACACACGGATCTCAGCAACTGTAACAGCTAGAGAAACCGTATTACCAGTGTAGATTCTCCTAATACTGAGTCAATTAGAGTTTATTTTTTTAAGTCGGCGCCACGCCCACCGCCCCTGCAATTTGTATTTGAATTTTTGCACTGCCCTGCACTGCACAATTTTCAAGATACAATTTTTTTTTAAATACACATGCAATTGGAGCATAGATTTCTACCGATCCTGAAAATTTCATCAAGATTGGTTAATTAGAAAGCGCAACATAAATACCTAAAGTTTACAGGCGCTAAACTCAAAAAAATCTGCTTATTTGCTCAAACAAACGGTAAATCGCTTGCGTTCGGTGGTTGATTTTTCTCGGAAGTGCCGCTGCAGCTGCGCTGCCACTACCTTCATATACATATGTATAAATGTGTGCCTTCAATATATTTTTACTGTATTAGCTGCCGGTTCAAAAAGTTTGGGTTTGTCGAATGGTTACGACGTTCGACTTTAAACGCGAAGATCTTGGGTTCGAATCCCAGACCGGACTCGGTGTGAATATATATTTGTTTCGGTTTTTTTTTTATTTTGCCTAAAACCAAATTCGTACAGGGTCTGTAACAGTCGGGAAACTCGACTGTAACGTTCTTACTTGTTTTTTGTTATGGATTAGCATCGCTTAGAATTCCTTCCAAATAAGAGGAAAAATTTAAGATTTGGAACACAAACTTAATAATTTAAGAAGAGGCATGCACAGGCTATCGGCGCAGTATCTAAGCACGCAACCTGGAGCACCGTCCGGTCCTGTCGAAAAATCTGGCTTAACCCGTTAAAGATCCGCTATAATGACAGAAAAATTAAATTTGACCTTGGAAATTCATAGGAATACGTCGTTTAAAACAGTTTGTGTTTAAGTCTGGCAAAAAGATCGGTTTTTGACAATGAACTTCGTAAATTTGGTAATTGTAGTAACACAGCGTAATATTATTTGATTTTACATTGGGTAAGTGTTTGGTAAACCAAAGAAGATTTTCTGAAATAGAACGCACGAGTAAACCTCGATTTCCCCATTGTCGACCGTAACCTCGAAAGTGGGATGATAGTGATATTCAAGTTGTGATAAAAGAAAGTTATCGATAATAACACACGTGGGAGAAAAAACACAGATCCAGTATGCAACCTAAAGAGTTTCGCACATGGTTAACTTGCGACAACGACATTTTTAACAAGCCAACAGTAGATCATGTGGCGCTATCTGTAATAACGTTTTTGACTTTATGTCATCGGAGCAGTTTAAGAGATCAGGGACAAAACTGATCCCTTTCGACAATTAAGTTGGAAACTGACTGAATAGCAGATAAATGCTAAATGTAGGTAATAACATAGGTAGGTAACAATGGGAATTACCTGTGAAATCTACTTTAACCGAGTTCTCGAAATATATATTTAGCTGTGAGTTTGGAGTCAACCGCAATGAGTACTCCACCACCTCACCCAGGGAAAACCTCGGAGCTCAGAATCTCTGGGTTTAACAAGGTTTCTCTATACACAATCACATGGGAACCAAATGAAAAGCTATCAGAGTACAATTTAGAAAGCGTACTTTCTAGGTCTCTTGTATTTTGATAAAAGTATAAAAGGAAGGTGGTTAGGTTTTTGCCGTCACCATGGATGCAGTTGGCTAGGGAAGTTGAATGAGGGCCGGTTTTTTAGACCCTGTACCCAAAGGGTAAAGGGTATATTATGTTTGTGCAAATGTATGTAACAGCCAGAAGGAGGCGTGGTAGACCCTACAAAGTATATATATTCTTGATCAGCATGACGAGCTGAGTCGATCTTAGCAATTGTAAGAGATTCTCCTAATATTGACGCAACTGAAGTTTATTTTTTTTAGTCGGCACTGCACTATTTTCACGGTAAATTTTTTTTAAAAATACACATGCATTTGGAGCATAGATTTCTACCGATCCTGAAAATTTCATTAAAATTGGTTTATTAGAATACGCTCAATAAATATGCAAAGTTTAAAGGCGCTAACCACAACAATCTGTTTATTTGCTCAAACAAACGGTAAATCGCATGCGTTCGTTGGTTGATAATATTGACGCAACTGAAGTTTATTTTTTTTAGTCGGCACTGCACTATTTTCAGCTAAATTATTTTTTAAAATACACATGCATTTGGAGCATAGATTTCTACCGATCCTGAAATTTTCATTACAATTGGTTTATTAAAAAGCGCTCAATAAATATCCAGTTTAAAGGCGCTAACCACAACAATCTGTTTATTTGCTCAAACAAACGGTAAATCGCTTACGTTCGGTGGTTGATTTTTCTCGGAAGTGCCGCTGTAGCTGCCACTACCTTCATATACATATGTATGAATTTGCCTTCAATATATTTGTACTGTATTAGCTGCTGATTTAAAAAGTATGATGTAGTCGAATGGTTACGACGTTTGGTTGAAAGCACGAAGATCTTGGGTTCGAATCCCAAACCGGACTTGGTGTAAATAAATTTTTTTTTATTTTTATATTGCTTATAACCAAATTTGTACAGGGTCTGTAACAGTCGGGAAACTCGACTGCAACGTTCTTACTTGTTTTATTTTTTGACCACGTACCCAAAAGGTGAACAGCGCCCCTCAATTTGTATTTTTATGTTTGCCCTGCACTGCACTGCAAACATTTCAAGCTAAAGTCTTGTGATTTTACACAAGGAATACAAAAATTTCATTAAGTTTTGTTAATTAGAGAGATCGACTCCTCGCGACACCTTGTAACATTTTTATACCCTTGCAGAGGGTATTATAATTTTGACCAGAAGTTGGTAACGCAGTGACCCTATAAAGTATATATATTCTTGATCAGCAACACTAGCCGAGTCCATCTAGCCATGTCCGTCTGTCTGTCCGTCTGTCTGTCTGTCTGTCTGTCTGTCCGTCTGTCGGTTGCTATGTAAACTAGTCTCTCAGTTTTAAAGCTATCGGGCTGAAACTTTGCACCAACCCTTCAATCTGTTGCAGGTAGTATATAAGTCGGAACGGCCAGAATCGGAACACTAAACCACATAGCTGCCATAGGAACGATTGGGAAAAAGTGCCAAAAATTCGCTATTTCTCAAGATAATTTATTTATTCTTTAGGAAACTTTTTTTAAACTCTATTTTAACATATCCTGAAAGTGTCATCAAAATTGATCCACTATATCCCATAGCTGCCATAGGAACGATGGGAGAAAATGGGTCTTTGAGCATAACTCTGGTGTTTTTCAAGACAATTAATTCATTCTTGAGAAATACAGTTTTCATAGACATTAATGCCGTTTTCGAAAATTTAAAACCAAAAATCGGATCACTATATCCTATAGCTGCAATACAATCGATCGAACGGCTTGAAGGCAACTGGTCTGCAAGGGTATTCTAAGCTTCGGGTACCGAAGCTAGCCTTCCTTTCTTGTTGTTGATTGATTTTGCTTATAATCAATTGACACAGGGTGTTTCACAGTCTGGAAACTCGACTGTAATGTTCTTACTTGTTCATTCTTGATATATATCCGCTTTAACATGATTGGTACAGAGTATTTAACAGCAGGGAAACTCAACTATAAAATCTTGCTTGTCTAAATAGTGAATTATATAGAGCTGCAAAGGTCGATAAAGTTGTAAAACAAACACTCCGCGTATTGGCCCGCATAGGTGCATTTTGCACTCTGCTAAATGTGCGGGCCATCATGAGACAAAGGATCATGACTGTATCATGCTGCCCGTGAGGAACTGTATTAACTGTTGCTGCTGAAACCAGGGTCACCCTTAAATATGAACTAATTTATCTAGTACGACAACCAATGGCTGATCGCGCTCTCCTCGTGAGCTGCAGCAGTTCTTTTCAGTTCGGTTATCATACCTTTTTTCCCACCTTTACTGCCCATGCAAATTCGCTGGAGTAGTTTAATAATAATACCCTACAATAAAAGAACAACAAATTTAAATCGCCTTTCTATTTAGATTGGGTTTTGGCATAAGCAAAGTTAAGCAGTGCTGTGAAAGCCTGCGACGTTCACGTTTACATAGACTTGAACTTCGTAAGTATTACACAATAGCCTGGAAGAATTGCAACAAAGGGTTGCAAATTATGTACTGACCCGGACAACGATCAAATGCTTATATGCTTATGTGCGACGTGCATTCGAGATAACCTGCAAAATGAAGCTTCGCGTACTGGAGGAGCATCTAGCCTCACAACTCGGTCGTCACCAGCAAGCAGCGACGAAGGGTCAAATTTAACTCGACAACTCTCACTAAACTATTTGGAGTGCGTCGAAGCGCGGCAAGAAGATAGTGATTCCTTTATGTTATACGTACGCTCAAAATGGTTATCCAGAATATATAATTAAAGTGCTACTTGAAAACTGCTGATCGAACTCTCGTTTGCAGTCAATAATGCAGTCATTCGTAATATGTTGAGTGCCCCAATCTACAACACTACAACTAAACACACATGCAGTAGCGAGTAATGAAGGACATCAACGGCAAGCGACATCCCCATTTGCAAAGTATTGCACATAAAAAAAATTGAGATCACACATACAACAAGCGTTCTTCAAAATTAACGTAGGTCAGAAGCTTATGTCGCTGAGCGCTTTTTTTTAATCGTTCCAGTAAATCCCCATGGAAAGTATAAATACATGGAGCTGTACGCTATACTCGTATGTCGGCGGAGGACAATGCGCCAATATGACCATCCCAATTCCGGAAGACAAGAAATACACGGTTGGTCTATTATGGAAGGATGACCAGCGTCTTTTCCCGGACAGTCTGCCAACAGCATGAAAAAGACTAACATGTCTACAACGTAAAATGGCTGGTGATTCAGAGCTTGATGCCCAATTTACTAAACAAATTAAAAATCTCATCGACAAAGGCGCCCCCTATGGAAGTCACCTGGTACCTGCCCATATTTACTGTGCGTAATCCCCAAAAGCCGGCCAAAGTTTAGCTGGTATGTAAACCACCAGCCAAATCACCTTAGGTCTCACTCAACGACTACCTTTAGAAGGGTCCAGAATGGCTTGCTTCACTGCTGCGCATATTGTACAAATTTGAAATGCGCGCAGTCCCCATAAGCGATGACATTTCAGACATTTTTCACCGCGTAGCTGTAAAAAAAAAGGACGCTCGACTTCAAAGATTCCTGTGCCACAACGAGGCGACAAGGGAGCTAGATGCCTACCAGCTCAACGTCCTAACATTCTGAGCTACGTGCCCACCTTTTTCCACCCACTACGTGGTTGATCTTAACGCCTCCAACCACGAAAGAGAGTTCGATGATGCAACGCAAGCTATCACAAAACGGCACAATGTGGATGACTATATAGACTCGTGCTATACGCTAGCGCAGCTATCGCTTGAGGTTCATGCACGTTTTCATATGCATAAATGGTGCTTCAATTCAAAAAATGTCTTATCAGCGCTAAACGGAACTATCAGTCAGGATGAGCAAAAATTCTTCCAAAATATCTGCGTATGCAATGGAACCCAAACGTCCGCATCACACGCTATTATTTTGAGCATGGTCGAACCGGGCAATGCCAAGTTCAGCTCCACGCATTTGTGTATGTTGGAGAAGATGTCTACGCTGCTGTAGCGTATTTCCGAATTGAGTATCTGGGTAAGGTGTGGCTTTGTCTCGTTTCAGCGAAGGTGGCGTCTGAATAATGAAACTCTATTTTAAGATTTCAAAAACATCCCAAAGGTTTGTAAGTCCAATCCTTCAATGTGTTGCAGGTAGTATATAATTCGGAACGGCCAGAATCGGAACACTACATCACATAGCTGCCATAGGAACGATTGGGAAAAAGTGCCATTTCAACATAATTTATTTATTTTTAAGGAGACTCTTTTCAATGACCATTTAAACTTATCCTGAAAGTTTCATAAAAATCGGAATAGTATATCCTATAGCTGCCATAGGAACTGTTTGGTTATGCGGCCAGAGTCAGACTCTTAAGAGTCTTAAGACTCTCTTAAATTCCCTTCATCTATTTCTGTTCTTTCTATTCCCTATTACCTTCATCTCATTGCGCGGCCCTTTGCCTAAGCTCTATCATTTTTCATCGTTCTATTCGGTTTTATACTTTGTAGCGATCGCACGGCCAATTCGGGTCCGCTTGCGACTTTATATATATAAAATTATCTCGGTACGACTGCACGGTCTAATTGTGTCCGCTTGCCTACGTTCGATTGATAATCCTTAACTTTGTAAAACTATATAAAAATTTTCTCGGTACGACTGCACGGCTTCATTGTGTCCGCTTGCCTTCGTTCGATAGATAATCCTTAACTTTGTAAAACTATATAAAATTATCTCGGTACGACTGCACGGCCTAATTGTGTCCGCTTGCCTACGTTCGATCGATAATCCTTAACTTTGTAAAACTATATAAAAACAAGTAAGAACGTTACAGTCGAGTTTCCCGACTGTTACAGACCCTGTACAAATTTGGTTATAAGCAAAAAAAAAAAAATTTATATATATATATACACGTATATATTAACACCGAGTCCGGTCTGGGATTCGAACCCAAGATCTCAGCGTATTAAGTCGAACGTCGTAACCAGTCGACAAACCCAAAATTTTTTTAACCGACAGCTAATACAGTATAAATATATTGAAGACGCACATTCATACATATGTATATGAAGGTAGTGGCAGCGCAGCTGCAGCGGCACTTCCGAGAAAAATCAACCACCGAACGCAAGCGATTTACCGTTTCTTTGAGCAAATAAGCAGATTTTTTTGTGTTTAGCGCCTGTAAACTTTAGGTATTTATTTTGCGCTTTCTAATTAACCAATCTTGATGAAATTTTCAGGATCGGTAGAAATCTATGCTCCAATTGCATGTGTATTTTTAAAAAAATTTTAGCTTGAAAATTGTGCAGTGCAGGGCAGTGCAAAAATTCAAATACAAATTGCGGGGGCGGTGGGCGTGGCACCGACTTAAAAAAATAAACTCTAATTTACTCAGTATTAGAAGAATCTACACTGGTAATGCGGTTCTTCTAGCTCTTACAGTTGCTGAGATCCGTGTGTTCATCCGGACGGACGGACGGACAGACGGACAGACGGACGGACGGAGAGACGGACATGGCTATATCGACTCAGCTCGTCATGCTGATCAAGAATATATATACTTTGTGGGGTCTGCCACGCCTCCTTCTGCCTGTTACATACATTTGCACAAACTTAATATACCCTTTACCCTTTGGGTACAGGGTCTAATTATGTCGGTGCGACTGCACGGCTTCTTGTGTCCGCTTGCCTACGTTCGATAGATAATCCCTAACTTTGTAAAATATATAAAAATTTTATCTCGGTACGACTGCACGGCCTCATTGTGTCCGCTTGCCTACGTTCGATAGATAAATCCCAAATTGTAACCTAAAAAACATTGCCCCTCGTGGCCTAATAAATTTAAATCAAACTAATATAATTACTTGTAATTATTGCGGAAATTATAGCCAATGAAAAAGCTCATTGACTCAACAGGAACGATGTGAGAAAATGGGTCCTTGAACATAACTCTGGTGTTTTTCAAGACAACTAATTTATTTTTTAGAAATACAGTTTCCATACCCATTAAAGCCGATTTAGAAATTTAAAAACCCAAAAATCGGATTACTTTATCCTATAGCTGCCATACAAACGGCAGCCATCGAATGGCTTAAAGGCAACTGGTCTGCAAAGGTATTCTAAGCTTCGGGTACCGAATCTAGCCTTCATTTCTTGTTTAAGTAAGGGTATTCTAAGGTTCGGGTACCGAAGCTAGCCTTCCTTTCTTGTTTAAGTAGTCAATTTTTCTATTTATACGCAAACTATCCTCTCTGTAATTGAGCTACGGGGTACAGGTGGTATATAAGTCGAAACGGTCAACTATTGTGTTTTCAACGCTTAAACTTAAATTTTGTCCCAGCTGGTACCTAATACCGTAAATTTTATTAAGGCTGTACCCATTTCGTATCGAGCTTCCCTTTTACTCTGTAATGTAATGTAGGGAGAAGAAAGCGTCTCCAAATCTATAAATTTCTAGCTGAACCCTGCCTCGTTTTACCGAGCCAAGCGTTTATTTATTGTGCGGTGTTAAGCCATGCACGTCCAAAGGAGTTTACATATTCAATATGATAGTTGGTGGCTTCATCATCATTTTTTACACAGTCAATAGATTTGAATCAATGTCATCATAGACGCACATTTTAGCGACTTTGAAGACCGACAATTCTTTATCAATTATGACAATTGGTTTGGTTATGCAGCCAGAGTCAGACTCTTACGAGTCTTAGGACTCTCTTAAATTCCCTTGATCTACTTCTGTTCTTTCTATTCCTTATTACCTTCATCTCATTGCGGCGGCCCTTTGCCTAAGCTCTATCATTATACCCTTGCAGAGGGTAATATAATTTTGACCAGAAGTTTGTATCGCAGTTAAGGAGACGTCTCCGACCCTATAAAGTATATATATTCTTGATCAGCATCGCCGAGTTCATCTAGCCATGTCCGTCTGTCTGTCCGTCTGTCTGTCTGTCAGTCTGTCTGTCTGTCTAAACGTCTGTCTGTTGCTATGTAAACTAGTCTCTCTGTTTTAAAGCTATCGGGCTGAATCTTTGCACCAATCCTAGAATCTTTTGAAGGTAGTATATAAGTCGGAACGGCCGGAATCGGAACACAAAACCACATAGCTGCCATAGGAACGATTGGGAAAAGGTGCCATAAATTCGTCATTTTTCAAGATAATTAATTTATTTTTTAGAATTCTCTGTTTAATATATATTTTAACATATCCTGAAAGTTTCATCCAAGCTATATCCTATAGCTGCCATAGGAACGATGGGAGAAAATGGGTCATTGAACATAACTCTGGTGTTTTTTAAGACAATTAATTCATTCTTGAGAAATACAGTTTTTATAGACATTAAAGCCGTTTTAGAAATTTAAAAACCAAAAATCGGATCACTATATATCACTATATCCTATATCTGCCATACAAACGATCGAACGGCTTAAAGGCAACTGGTATGCAAAGGTATTCTTAGCTTCGGGTACCGAAGCTAGCCTTCATTTCTTGTTTTATTTTTTTTTTAGATTTCCGTTTTTGAAATTATGATAACTATTTTGTTTTTGTTATATTATTTATATATTTCTTGCTACGAAACACTGCAAAACTAAGTTGTTTAGGTTAATTTTTCTAGGGAGTGGACGATGAGAACGCGCTACCTTCATATATTGTAGTTAGTGGGGCAATAGCTAAGATGTCTGGCTCACTCACTGGAGGTCACTAATTTGATCCCAGATGGCCGTTATTTTTTATTTTTGATTTATTCTGCTTATTAAAAAATTGGTACGGGGTATTTAACAGTCGGGAATCTCGACTGTAATGTTCTTACTTATTTTTCCTTACCTGGTTGTCCAGGACTATTATGGGCTCCGGCACTTCATTGGGACACATATCTTAAGAGATTAAATGTCCCTGGTGTACGAAAAGTTAAGCTTTTCTGCCTTTTTATCGGCTTTCAATTTTCTTAAGATAAGAGCAGCGACGTCCGTCGCAGAAAGGCAGGTGCAAGCCGAGAAAATAATTTTTTTTCTAATCTTTGTTGGTGTTTCATGGTAATAAACAGCGGCTCACCACATGCGTTTTGTGTTCTTTTAGGGGACTCTTTTAATAACTGAAGGCTATTAAATTGAACCCCGCAGTAATTAGACCCTGTACCCAAAGGGTAAAGGGTATATTAAGTTTGTGCAAATGTATGTAACAGGCAGAAGGAGACGTGGCAGACCCCACAAAGTATATATATTCTTGATCAGCATAACGAGCTGAGTCGATATAGCCATGTCCGTCTGTCCGTCCGTCCGTCCGTCCGTCCGTCCGTCCGGATGAACACACGGATCTCAGCAACTGTAAGAGCTAGAAGAACCGTATTACCAGTGTAGATTCTTCTAATACTGAGTAAATTAGAGTTTATTTTTTTAAGTCGGTGCCACGCCCACCGCCCCCGCAATTTGTATTTGAATTTTTGCACTGCCCTGCACTGCACAATTTTCAAGCTAAAATTTTTTTTAAAATACACATGCAATTGGAGAATAGATTTCTACCGATGTTTATTTGCGCAAACAAATCGCTTGCGTTCGGTGGTTGATTTTTCTCGGAAGTGCCGCTGCAGCTGCGCTGCCACTACCTTCATATACATATGTATGAATGTGTGCCTTCAATATATTTTTACTGTATTAGCTGGCGATTTAAAAAGTTTGGGTTAGTCGAATGGTTACGCCGTTTGATTGAAAGCGTTGAGATCTTGGGTTCGAATCCTAGACCGGACTCATAGAAAATACATATATATATATATTTTTTTTTTTTCTATTTTTTTTGCTTATAACCAAATTTGTACAGGGTCTGTAACAGTCGGGAAACTCGACTGTAACGTTCATACTTGTTTTGTCATT
Organism: Drosophila setifemur; assembly: GCA_021224005.1. Lineage (NCBI taxonomy): Eukaryota > Metazoa > Arthropoda > Insecta > Diptera > Drosophilidae > Drosophila > Drosophila setifemur. The sequence goes on from JAJJHY010001767.1 coordinate 482,511, forward strand.
AATTTTGTTAAAATGATTAACCAAATCTTTAAAACAACTTTTGCTTTGCCGATGAACAATTTCATCACGGACGGACAGACAGGCTATTTCGACTAAGTCCGTCATGCTGATCAATAATATACATATACACTTTGTGGGTAAATGGTATATTAAGATTGTGCAAATGTATGTATCAGGCAAAAGGAGGCATGGCAGACCCCACAAAGTATATATATTCTTGATCGGCATGACGAGCTGAGTCGAAATAGCCATATCCGTCTGTCCGTCCGTCCGCCAGTCTGTCCGTCCGTCCGTCTCTCCGTCCGTCCGTCCGTCTGGATAAACGAATGGATCTCAGAAACTGTAAAAGCTAGCAAAACCACTTGGAACATCGATTTCTACTAATCCTGAAAATTTCATCAAGATTGGTTATTAGAAAGCGCACAATAAATACCTAAAGTTTACAGGCGCTAAACACAAGTAATCTGTTTATTTGCTCAAACCAACGGTAAATCGCTTACGTTCGGTGGTTGATTTTTCTCGTAAGTGCCGCTGCAGCTGCCACTACCTTCATATACATATGTATGAATGTGTGCCTTCAATATATTTATTCTGTATAAGCTGCTGATTTATAAAGTTTTGTGTGAATTAATGGCAGCTATAGAATATAGTGGTCCGATTTTAATGATACTTTCAGGATATGTTAAAATAGACATGAAATAGAGTTTCCTAAAAAAAACATTTATTATCTTAAAAAATTGCGAATTTATGGCTATGTGATAAAGTGTTCCGTTTCCGTCCATTCCGACTTATATTCTACCTGCAACAGATTGAAGAGTTGGTAAAAAGTTTCAGCCTGATAGCTCTAAAACTGAGGGACTAGTTTACTAAGTAAACCGACAGACGGAAAGACGGACATGGCTATATCGACTCGGCTGGTGATGCTGATCAAGAATATATATACACTATTTAGCATAATTATTTTAACGAAACTATTTTTGACTATTGAACTTAGCGTTGCTTGAAATCGTCATATTAACGGTGCGAAAATGAGGCGCAAAACAAAGACTCTATTTTTAGCTATGTTCATGCCAAATTTCATTTCGTTCACCTTTGCATTCTCTTTCTGCTAATAAGAATGCATGCAGTCAACGGCTTTTTGCGTGCCACAAGTATTTTGACAGTATCTTTTAGAAATATTTTTACACTTTTAAGCACGCAAAAATTAATAAATAACATGGGTAAAACGGCTGAGCTAAGTTTGGTTACCAGATCTTCAATGGTAGCAAAGTTTAACGCTGGAATAGCAGTCAAAGACATTGCCAATGAGTTTAATGTGTCGCGTCAAACTGTGCACTACCAAATTAAAAAATTTAAAAATCATAATGACATGCGTAATTTAAAAATATCAGGTGCTTAGCGCAAAACAGATCTCAGTGAAGACCGAGTCCTTGTAAGGGAAATATAAAAATTTTTTTTTTCTTAAGCCCCAATCTGAAGCAGATTAATTTAATTTGACAGCTAAGACACCAGTTAGTGAGCGCACAGTCCGTCCACGATTAAAAGAATGTGATATTAAGAATTATAAAGCCAAGGACATACCATATATAACAAAAGAAAACAAGCTCAAAAGACTGTCTTTCGCAAAGGAACATCTCCATAAGCCAAAGGAGTTCTGGAGAAGCGTTATATGGACAGATAAAAGCTCCTTTGAGTATAAATTATCAAAAAATAAATTTTTGTAAGATTACCAATGGTACAAAGGCAGAAAAGGCGGCCCGTTTGCCAAAAAGTAAGCCATGGCCTCCACCATGGTGATGTTCTGGGGATTTGTAGTGTATAATGGACTGGGTGACTTCGTTCCTATCATTGACTCGATGAACCAAGGCGAATATTTGCGGGTTCTAAATGATAATGCATTTAGTTCTGGAGACAGGCTTATTGGACAGTCCTTCATTTTGCAACACAATAACGCCCCATGCCACAAAGCCAAGATGATTACAACATTTTTGAAGGATGTTGGTGTTACCACTTTGGACTGGCCACCTCAAAGTCCAGATTTAAATATAATTGAAAACGTCTGGTCTCTTATGAATCGTAAAAGAACAGTATCGTTGAGTAAAACCAGAGAGGAGACAATTTCTGAGATCACTTCCCTTTGGGAAGAGATATCTCCATAGATCATTCAAAATTTAGTCGATTCAGTACCGCGAAGAAAAAATATTCATTGGCTTGTATTAAACCATTGAAAATTTACATAAAAACTTGAACCATTTGTTTTTCGTCAAAACATTTATGCCGACTAGTGTATTTTAATAATAAAGTTTTATCATTTGCACATGCTGCTCAACCGTGTAACTTGACATGGTGATTTGGCATCAGTGTTTGAATAAGAAAACACAGATTTGACAGATGCCGCCAAAACAAAATGGCCGCCACAAATTATTAATATTGACCCGCTCTCTTTAAAAGACTCTTTATAAAATATTATTTATTTGGCGTACCAAAGATTACATACTTTTGCGAAAAATCCTATTGCAGCCGTGTACGTATGTGTAAAATTCCTTTTTTATAAATTTGACCAAGATGTTTAGAAAAACTCGGAAACATTAAAAACTGTCCTTATGTTTGGCAGCGGCATATATGTTTAATTTAGTTGTCCGAACGAAGTAAAATGATGTATGACTGTTTATGTTCATATTACACTTCAATTTACCTAACTAGGTGAAGATGACTGAAAAACACTAAAGACATTAACATAAGAATACATCGAGTTTAATCTGAAAAGCTTAATTTTTTTACCCTTGCAGAGGGTTTTATAATTTTGACCAGAAGTTTGTAACGCTGTGAAGGAAACTTCTGGTTGAAATTATAATATCCTCTTCGAAATTATAAAATATTGCTAGGTTTAAAAAATTTAATCAAACAAGGCATTACAGTCGAGTTTCCCGACTGTTAAAGACCCTGTACCAATTTGGTTATAAGCAAAATTTATCAAGAATACACAGGCTGTTCTGGAACTCGAACCTAAGACCTCCTTGATATCAGTCATACGTCCTAACCATTGTACCACATATACATTTCGAAGTAAGTTGCTAATACAGTATAAATATATTGAAAGCGCACATTCATACACATGTATATAAAGGCAGTCTGTTCTCAGCGGCAATTCCTAAAAAATCAACCACCGACCGCAAGCGATTTACCGTTTATTTCAGCAAATAAACAGATTGCTTGTTGTTAGCGGTAGAATACTTTGCATATTTCTTGTGCGCTTTCTACTTAACCAAACTTGATAACATTTTCAGGATCGGTAGAAATGTATGCTCCAATTGCGATAAAAAAAATGTATCATGTCTTTAGCTTGAAAATTGTGCAGTGCAGTGCAAACATTAAAATACAAGGTGCGGGGTCGATGTGCGTGGTACCGACTAAAAAAATACTTTTCATCTGCGTAATAATTAAGAGAATCTGCACTGGTAATATGGTTCTTCTAGCTCTTACAGTTTCTGATATCATTTCGTTTATCCAGATGGACATGTCTATATCGCTACACGCTTCGGTGCCACGCCCACCGCCCCACAATTAATTTTTTTATGTTAGCACTGCACAATTTTGAGGCTAAAATTTTTAAAAATGCAATTGAAGCATGGATTCTACCGATCCCGATTATTAAAGGGTAGACGAATTGGGTCAAATTAACTTTATAATATAGTTTGCTCCACATATGGCATAGCTGGAAACCATTAAACAAATACTTGGCGTGGCTTATTGCTAATCCGGTACTGTGAAAATTAATTTTCTTAAAAGTTAAAGTTTTACATTTGGAAGACTTAAAACAAGTTATCATTAATTTTTACCTTATTAAAAAAATTCCATTTTTACATACTTAGAAAACTATTGGTTTGGGTTCCTGAAGTTAACATTTTAGAAGCAACGGAAAATATGAATAGTTATTTATTAATCTGACATAATAGCTATCAACATCTACAGAGTTCGAAAGAATTCGCAGCAAAGTGGGTGTCATTGCATAACAAAAAAAGAACATTAAAAAACAAAAACCGCTGTACTTTCAATTATTTTTTAGGTTTTTAAAAATTATCCAAAATATCGATAGTGCTGACCAGACAGCACTAGTGAGGTATCCTTGTCGAAAAAGTATGAAACGACCAACGATTTTGGAAAAATATAACGGAAGTCCGATTACATATTTTAAAGGTTACTTACAAGTTAATCCGTTGCTCGAAATGTTTATAACTGACTAATGGGATTACAAGTGAATGCCCAGCAATGCCTAATAATTAAAGAACATTTGAATACTTACGCGCCCAACACAGTGTAGTATTCCAGTGTAAAATGATAATAGCAAATCCTTGGAGGCTCTCCCTCGCGACATGCACGAGCGCATTCATCAGGAGCAGACAAAGCTGGATTTCTTCGCAGCTCAGCAGTAGCGCTAGTGGAGAAGTCCAAGTGGCGAAACGGAGATTTCGGGTTTGGCTCAACCACGGTGCCTGTGATCTTGTTAGCTGCATAACGTGCTGAGCTTGGGAGACTTCCTCGTGAGTTAAGATAACCGCTTCCAGCTGTTAAGGAAGGCTTACTGCTGGCTGCTATAGGCACCCCTGCCTCGAGATTGTTACTATTTAAGGGGATAGGTCCCGAATGGCTTGTACTTAGAGAGGGGTGGGTCTGCACAAGGCCATGCGTTGCCGAATAGAAAGGCGATTCGAAAGGAGTTGAACTGCTGGGTGTGGCCACATGTTGCTGCCAGTAAGAACTTGATTCACTTAGATCAGCTTGAATTTCTGCAATAAATAAAAACGAATTAATTTAAAATATATAAAAATGTTTAGATTAAAATCAATAGATTATAATCATAAGATATTTATCTAGGTATATGCTTGACGTACTTATAAAGCACAAAAAGCGCAAAAAGCCCAACATAAAAATCTCGAGCAATGGATGTAAAATAACAACCCCACAAATTTTTTGGTGGAGTAATATGGTACCCAACCTGCATCAAAGTAGTTAATTAGCAACAAAAGTCAACCCAAGCTGGAAATGGTTACTTACTTTGCAGAAAAGCATATTTACCAAGATCACTTTCTTTTTAGACCATGTACCCAAAGGGTAAAGGGTATATTAAGTTTGTGCAAATGTCCGGATGAACGAACAGATTTCAGAACCGTAATAGCTAGAGGAACCAAATTACCAGTGTAAATTCTCGTAATACTGACTCAGATGAAGTTTATTTTTTTTGTCGAGGCCACGCCCACCGCCCCCTCAATTTTTATTTTAAGTTTGCGCTGCACTACTCAATTTTCAAGTTAGAAACGCAATTGGAGCATACATTTCAACCGTTCCTGAAAATTTCAAGTTTGGTTATTAGAAAGCGCACAAAAAATATGCAACGTTTACAGCCGCTAAAAACAAGCAATCTGTTTATTTGCTCAAATAAACGGTAAATCGCTTGAGGTCGGGGGTGGATTTTTCTAGGGAGTGCCGCTGAGCACGCAATACCTTCATATACATGTGAATGTGCGCCTTTAATATATGTTTACTATATTATATACGTTTTTGAAATGTATATCGTGGTGCAATTATTGGGATGTCTGGTCCCTGGTTCGGGTCCTAGACTGGTTAGTTCTTTTTACATTTTTTTCCTTGATTTAATTTGCCTATAACAAGATTGGTACAGGGTTTTTAACAGTCTGAAAACTCGACTATAAAGTTTTTACTTGTTTATATTGGTCCATCGAGCACCGAAGTTTATTCACTATTATTTATTTTATACGCAATTTTAGCCCTCAGACGCATAGGCATCTTTATTCTCGAAACAACATCAAAACAGCTAGCCTAGGAGAAAATCGCACAACAAAGACAAAGGTATTATATTCAGCCCCGAATAGCTTCAGTAGAAGCGAAAGAATTACCAATTTGAGGAGCTAAGCATATCACCCCGGTATTACCGTTAAGAGACATAGGGACAACCATAACGCGAGAAACTGTAATTCCCTTTTGAGGTCCACTTCCTTAGAAGTAACAAGGAAGTGGTTGGACAAATAGTGACGAAATGAAATGCCCAAATGGCGCTTTATAGCCTTATAAATCAACCAGATTGCCTAATGTTGCTGGCCAAAAATATGAACAATTGGAGCAGCCCAGCAGTAGAATATTCGTGTCTGGAGTGGTATTTATGTACACGGCTGGAAAAACTTAGCAGATTGTCAGTGTATCTGTTGAAAACGTTTTAGACGCTGAAAGATCTTCTGAGAAGCCCATTAGAAAAAGCAGTATAGAATATTTAGGTAGAGATCTGCGCCCTTCTTGATATATGTACAAGGATCACTCGGTATCACTTTGCAGGGGCCTAAACACCACCACTAGTAAATGATTTAAATCATTAAGTCTAGTCTAGTCACGGGGCAGACACATTAAAATAGTACCGTCTTAGTGACAATTATCAGAGGCGGAACTGGTATTACTAAGTAAACTTCCAGATAAGACAATACAATACATAGAATATGCCGATGACATTTTTTATTAACCCTCGGTAAGACATACTATAATATAATACAACTTGGAGTCTTGGTCAGTTTAGCCAGTTATAGGTCAAGATCCGTTGAGGCATACAAAATCACACAAAACAGGAAAAAAAAAATAAAAGTTTTCGATTGTGACTGGTAATGCTTTTAATATGATCACCAAGTCAAAGGTCAAAGTACCCAATGAAAGCATCCAGGCAAGCCAAATCGAAAAAAATCGTATTTAGAACGTGTTTCAATGTCCGCTCCGCGATTTCAAAGTCTACCCGTGTATATTACTTTCAATAACAGATCAACTTTTATCTTATGATCTCTATTTACCCGATCAGATACCAACTAATTCTTCTGTTTTCTTAAATGAAGGATAATTAAATAATATAAGAAATAATTCCGAAAGTCCAAAATGCAAACCAATATAAAAATATGAACGGCCTCGGCCCTTGGGGTCAACCAATAGAGGCCATCCGCTCTGAAAAAGCCAACGGTTACTTCACAAATACAAAGAGTGCTCAAATAAAAAAAATGTCAGATGCTCTGTTGACACTAAGTCGCTCTCAGTGAGCACTAAACAAGAAAGGAAGGCTAGCTACGGTACCCGAAGCTTAGAATACCCTTGCATACCAGTTGCCTTTAAGCCGTTCGATCGTTTGTATGGCAGCTATAGGATATAGTAATCCGATTTTTGGGTTTTTAATTTTCTAAATCGGCTTTAATGTCTTTTTAAACTGTCTTTCTCAAGAATGAATTAATTGTCTTGAAAAACACCAGAGTTATGCTCAATTACCCATTTTCTCCCGTTGTTCCTATGGCTGCTATAGGATATAGTTGTCCGATTTTATTGAAACTTTCTGGATATATTAAAATAGTCATTAATAAGAGTTTCCTAAGAAATAAAAAAATATCTTTAAAAATGGCGTTCCTATGGCAGCTATTTGATGTAGTGTTCCGATTCCAGCCGTTTCGACTTATATACTACCTGCAACAGATTGAAGGGTTGGTGCAAAGTTTCAGCCCGATAGCTTTAAAACTGAGAGACTAGTTTAAATAGCAACCGACAGACGGACAGACAGACGGACAGACAGACAGACGGACATGGCTAGATCACTCGGCTGGTGATGCTGATCAAGAATATATATACTTCATAGGGTCGGAAATGTCTCCTTCACTGCGTTACAAACTTTTGGTCAAAGCCCCCTGCAAGGGTATAAAAAGCATCGCTCTAACAACAACTGCAAGTTCAATAACTGCTTCAGCAACATACTTTCTGGCCGGTCTGGCCTATACCCTTCTAACGTCTAGTGCATCGATCGCTCCAACAACAACAACAACAGAGAATACTACCATTAACCCAAGTGCGCTACACAGCGCAAACAAGGTCGTTAATGTTACTATTCAAACTCTCATGGTTCAGTATGTACAGACTTAAAGAAAATTAACCCCCCCCCCCCAAAAAAAAACCTTAGCCGCAACATCTGCAAATAGATTCCATGTATTAAGCGATCCCGATAATGAGGATGGGGCTTCTAAAGTCTCCAAAGGTAGATCGCCTCCCTTCTACTTGCGAGAGCAGGTCTCCCACATACTCTGTAAAAAGCTTTCAAATCTCATCCGCAAAAACTATTTCCATGTGATTTCGCTGACGAAGGGCAACATTAAAGACTTAAAACTGCAAATATACACTGAAGAAATTTTCAACCAACATTGCACAAATAAACTTAAAATCTATTTGGCATCTATTTTAAGGTAAAGCTGCTACTGCAGAGTAAGCTTGCTAAAAAGGAAGAAGCCCGTCCGATCAATATGCTGCAGTTTCCCCTACATATGCGAATAACTGTAAAAGAGCCCCACAAGTAGATGCTTAATACACAAACGGCCAGAAATACGGTCATACTAAAAAATACTTCACCCTACGGTTATTTTCAGTCGTTAAAATACTTAAGCATCAAATGAGCCAACGTAACGCTTCTGAACGATTAGTTATTTAGCAAGCAGCTATCAAAACGCTAAAGCGCTCTTGTCTGGCTCAATCAGCCCGCCTCCTATGCAAAAACCGGTAGCTCCAGTCGCAACAGTCCCAAAACCCAGAACCATATCTCGTTGAAGGTTTAAGCGGCTTGGAAGCTCTGCTCTTCTCGCTACAACGCTACCATCAAGCCACAAAAAAAGATGGATTACATTTCCAAAAAATACAGTGTATTTTAATAACGACAAAATGCCTCCTTAGTTAACCTCGAAAAAAAACAATCTAGGTAAAATACAGAAAATACGTATATATGAGCTTGCATATGAGCCTGCATCCAGAGCTCGAAAATGATTTGGCAGTAAAAGCCTGTGAGCACGAGCAGAACGCGCAGAGCATCTAGTGTTAAACATGTGTGTTCTTAGAAGAGACTGGCAGATTTTCCGTTCCAAGGAAGGCTCAAGTCAGCAGATCACTCTGACTTTTTGAGAAAGATGCTTAGCGCCATTACACTAACTTGCTAGAATTTTCATGTCGCTCCAATCGAGACTACGATGCCCATTAGAAATCAGATAGACTCCTAGCCCGATCCGATGAAGACATTGCAAATGCATTTGTGGTCCACCTTGGAAATGTATTTCAGTATAACACTGCAACAATCCATTTTGTTCTGCCCAATCCACTGCTAAAGCCCTGCTGAATCGTATTGTCCTTTTACACAGAGGAGGTTACGGATGGTAGCACCTTAACATCATAAAGATCTCTGGCTATGACCTATTAAAACCAAAAATTATAACAAAACTTTCCAATTGCTATATAAATCAACTTTGCAAATTGCTCCTATTGATCTTAGCGCGAGGATAATTCCGACAGATTTGGAAAAATCAATTATAATAATGATTCCGAAGCCTGCTATAGATAATTAATTATCTTAGTCATTCAAGTCAATACTACTTCTTTGAATTTAACCTCGGCGTTCGAGCAAAACACGAAACAATCGATCAGGTGAGCATAAGCAATGCTGTTCAAAAGTTATCCGAGTTTAAATTGGGTCGAAGGCATAAATTACAAAATCACACAAGCTCTTTGAGTCATACTGGAGTCTGGAGTTCACCAAGACAAAATTGAATCCGTTCAAAAAAGATTTCAGATTTTCGCGCTTAGAGGCCTAAACTGGGAACCAAACTTTCAACTTCCCTCTTACTCTAGTAGACTGATGATTCTAAACCTACCCACACTTACTAATCGAAGAACCATGCATGGTGTATTTTTCATCCTCAAACTAATACACAATGAGGTTGATAGTTCTTCCTTGTTAGAACGCATCAACTTTAATGTGCCCCGTAGACGTACTATAAATTTTATCCCACTAGCTTTAAACCATAGTAGTTCGAATTATGTCCAGCATGAGCCCTTTAGAGTACTTTGCTCAGATTACAACGTAGTGCACCAACTTTTTTTTCTATTAACGACCTTACGCATATTAAGTCCCTAATTCTTACCTACCTTACTCATCCCAATTCTATGTAGTTTTCCTCAAAATCTGTCTATTTTCCCTGCATGCTCGGTCCTATCTTCGCGATCGAGCCGTGCGTTATGCGGCTGCGCCCCTCGGTCGGTTGGGCGGAAGGTGGGTTGCATCACGTGCAACGGGATTCGCGAAAAAAAAACCTATACAACAAATTGTTACACAGTGAGGCTATTATTCAAAAGAGTACCAAAGGAAAGCTGGAGTTCGTCAAGGTAGTGACCTGGACCCGACTTTGTATGGGCTGTATACTTTTTCCGATGACGTTGCGCTCCTGAGCCGCCCAACTGCAACAGCTATGCAGCTTACAATCTACCTACCAACACTTGAGAGCTGCCTAGCTAACTGGCAAATCAACATAAATGAACAAAAATGTAAGCATACTCGTATAATATTCGCACTAAGCAGTAAACCCTTAGGCCGACCATGTGACCTGCCCCGGGGTTCATCTGGAGCGGAGACTAGTAAAAATACATGCGTCTAAAATCCAAAAATCTGCACTAAGCCTCGAATATAAAACTATGTTATACACCTCAGCCCAAACCAACCAATCTAGACATACGGCTATTGAGCTATGGGGCAATGCAAGCAACAGCAACGTCGACATCATATAAAAAACGAAATCCAAATCTTGAGAACCATCATTGGAGCTCCAACGAAGACATCCGAAAAGACGAGAACTTAATATTAGTCAGCAACAAATCAGGACGCACTCAAACCAGTTCTCACGGTCTCTTGCCAACCGTAGAAGCCAAACGTGTCTAAGACGAAATAACCAGACAATTGAAGTCTATTAGGACCATACTTAATTTACTTATAGTAAAATGTGTCCAGCCTAAGAGTTTAAATATTGTTTTTAGTCTCTAAACAAAGAGAACAAAAGAGAACAAAGAACAAATAAACAGCTATACAAAAAATCTATGGATCTATGTTAATCCATGTCTTTATGTTATGTTAATTTTAAATGTTTTAATTAAATTAAACTGAAATAAGGTATTTTCATAATATAATTTTGAAGAGTACTATTTTAAAGCCAAGATACCAATTAGCGAGCAGCTAATGTCTGTTATAGGCGCGCAACGTCTACCCAGGTTTTTCAATAAGGCAAAGGAAAAATGAAACCATTACTGCTCAAGATGGGATCTCTGATTTGCAAATGAGGAGTGTCATGTTTTTCTAAGATCTTTCAAATATGTATATCTTTATTGAGGTTGGGTATAAAACATATTTACGATGGGTGTTGATAAAATTATAAAACAGTTTCGGGTCCTCAGCGAACGGGATCCGGCAACGAGTTAAATAATTGTTAAATCCCTGAGCTTTAAACACGATTAATTTAGAAAGCGGCATTTCAATACTGAGAATAAACAGCCTTAGTACCTTTTAGACTCGTTAAGAGATAAGTAATCAAATAGGGACCTATAGAAATATATAGATACCGCAACGGATCGCAACCAATAAGTTAAATGAATTATATATATAAGTTCACGGCATCGTGAACTGTTCTGCACTGTGAACTTAAAAAACTGCTTGTGGAGTACTTTTTATCAGACCAGATAGATACATGCGAATTAAATATATTCATTTCATTTGAATTGATGTTGCCCCATTTTTTTTTTTAACAAATTCATGATCGTATAATAAATGGTAAAGTTGAGAACCTTTACCGGCAAGTCGCAGTTTATTTAAAACCAATTATTTTATAAATAAGTTCTTAACTACGATTGTGGCTTTTATTTTTATGATATTCGCCCCTGTATAGGGAGACATCATTTATTTTCATGATCCGCATCAATAGCCGTGCCAATTTGTTGATGCATGTACGGTCCTATAACTCCTGAAACTCTCGGACAGTGGTCTTAACGATATATCCTCAAACAAGAACCACAGAGCATAATTGTTAGTGGGCTTATTACGATTTATGGATATATTTACTAGTTCCCAATTGCACTTCTATTTTCACAATTATTTTTCACTTGATTAAATACGCTCAGCACAAAACTCTACACACACAGAAAAAAAATTTTAATCGGTTTATTTGTATAATTTTTATATTTTTCAACTCTAATTTTTTTATTTCATTGATCTGTATTTTTTAGTCTTTATTATAAATAAATATCATAATTTTAATTAAACTTTAAAATATTTTGTATCCATTTTGTAAACAAACACGGAAACAAAGTCTGTGTACATTGCACTTTTGGTTTGGTTTTTGATGTTCTATTATGTCTTAGTAAATAGTAGGATATCATTTTGTTTCAGTACTGTAGACGTCTTGGCATCTAAAATTTGTATTTCTTCAATCTTATTATCTTATTTCTCCACTATAATACTTGTAAGCATGGTTTTGGAGATAATAGTGCGCTGCCGAATACTGCGTTCGAGTAATTCCCACAAATGATTAATAGGACTTAGGTCCGGAGATTGGGGGGGCGTACTCAACTGATTTTTTTTTAACTTAAAAAGCTTCTTATTCTACGTTGTCGTACTGTAGGTTTGTTTCTCGGCTCTTTGTAGAGCATTTTGTTTTAAAAGGTCAATGTTTTTTTCGTGGTCTATTATGAATTCCATAAATACTAGATTTCGTAACCCTTATGCCCTCATGCCGAAAATTTAGTATTCCCGTTAGAAAATATTACCTTGTTTAAAAAATCTGCTGGCTTTAAAACGTGTTCATTTCAGCTGATATGAGTGGTTTCTATCAGGCAACTCGGCTGTGATATTCGGCTTTCTTAAGGATTCGGCAACTGGTATCACTTAAAACTGTTTTTTTTTTTGTCAGTTATAAAATGGTAATTGCGTCTTTTCACATTGTGCGCAATTCTTTGCAGTTGTATGCACACTTATGACTTTTGTTGTTTTTTTGGAAAATTATATTAAAAATGTTTTAATTTGCCTAAATATTATGTTATTTTTTATTTCTGATGAAGTATGACAAATGCAAAAAAACAACGATCAAAACATTACAGTCGAGTTTCCCGACTGTTAAATACCCTGTACCAATTTGGTTATAAGCAAAACCAATCAAGAACAAAAAAATAAAAAAACTTAAATAGCGAGTCTGGTCCGGTGTTCAAACCTAAGACCTCCGTGTTAACAGACAGACGTCCTAACCATTGCACCACCATATACATTTCGAATTAAGTAGCTAATACACTATAGATATATTGAAGGCACACATTCATACACATGTATATGAAGGTAGTGCGTTCTCAGCGTCACTTCCGAGAAAAATCAACCCCCGACCGCAAGCGATGTACCGTCTATTTATTGTGCGCTTTTTAATCAGCCAAAATGGATGAGCGGTAGAAATGTGTTCTGAAAATACTTAAAAAAACAAGTAAGAACGTTACAGTCGAGTTTCCCGACTGTTACAGACCCTGTACAAATTTGGTTATAAGCAAAAAAAAAAAAACAAATATATATATATNCAAAAAAAAAAATATATATATATATATATATTCACACCGAGTCCGGTCTGGGATTCGAACCCAAGATTTTCGGGTTTTAAGTCGAACGTCGTAACCATTCGACAAACCCAAACTTATCGAACCGACAGCTAATACAGTATAAATATATTGAAGACGCACATTCATACATATGTATATGAAGGTAGTGGCAGCGCAGCTGCAGCGGCACTTCCGAGAAAAATCAACAAAAGCGATTTACCGTTTGTTTGCGCAAATAAACAGATTATTTGTGTTTAGCGCCTGTAAACTTTAGGTATTTATTGTGCACTTTCTAATTAACCAATCTTGATGAAATTTTCAGGATCGGTAGAAATCTATGCTCCAATTGCATGTGTATTTTAAAAAAAAATTTAGCTTGAAAATTGTGCAGTGCAGGGCAGTGCAAAAATTCAAATACAAATTGCGGGGGCGGTGGGCACCGACTTAAAAAAATAAACTCTAATTTACTCAGTATTAGAAGAATCAACACTGGTAATACGGTTCTTCTAGCTCTTACAGTTGCTGAGATCCGTGTGTTCATCCGGACGGACAGACGGACAGACGGACGGACAGACGGACAGATACCCTTTGGGTACAGGGTCTAAAAAATATTTGACAGATGCCGCCAAAACAAAATGGCCTCCACAGATTATTAACATGCAATAGTCCAATTTGGATGTGATTTTTACAATCGTTTTTAGGGCTGACATTATTTCTTTCAAATGTATCAATACTTAGACCCTGTACCTAAAGGGTAAAGGGTATATTTAGTTTGTGCAAATGTATGTAACAGGCAGAAGGAGGCGTGGCAGACCCCACAAAGTATATATATTCTTGATCAGCATGACGAGCTGATTCGATATAGCCATGTCCGTCTGTCCGTCCGTCCGTCCGTCCGTCCGTCCGTCCGGATGAACACACGGATCTCAGCAACTGTAAGAGCTAGAGGAACCGTATTACCAGTGTAGATTCTCCTAATACTGAGTCAATTAAGATTTATTTTTTTAAGTCGGCGCCACGCCCACCGCCCCCGCAATTTGTATTTGAATTTTTGCATTGCTCTGCACTGCACAATTTTCAAGATACAATTTTTTTAAAAATACACATGCAATTGGAGCATAGATTTCTACCGATCCTGAAAATTTCATCAAGATTGGTTAATTAGAAAGCGCAAAATAAATACCTAAAGTTTACAGGCGCTAAACACAAAAAAATCTGCTTATTTGCTCAAACAAACGGTAAATCGCTTGCGTTCGTTGGTTGATTTTTCTCGGAAGTGCCGCTGCAGCTGCGCTGCCACTACCTTCATATACATATGTATGAATGTGTGCTTTCAATATATTTTTACTGTATTAGCTGCCAGTTCAAAAAGTTTGGGTTTGTCGAATGGTTACGACGTTCGACTTTAAACGCGAAGATCTTGGGTTCGAATCCCAGACCGGACTCGGTGTGAATATATATTTGTTTCGGTTTTTTTTTATTTTGCCTAAAACCAAATTCGTACGGGGTCTGTAACAGTCGGGAAACTTGACTGTAACGTTCTTACTTGTTTTTTGTTATGGATTAGCATCGCTTAGAATTCCTTCCAAATAAGAGGAAAAATTTAAGATTTGGAACACAAACTTAATAATTTAAGAAGAGGCATGCACAGGTTATCGGCGCAGTATCTAAGCACGCAACCTGGAGCACCGTCCGGTCCTGTCGAAAAATCTGGCTTAACCCGTTAAAGATCCGCTATAATGACAGAAAAATTAAATTTGACCTTGGAAATTCATAGGAATACGTCGTTTAAAACAGTTTGTGTTTAAGTCTGGCAAAAAGATCGGTTTTTGACAATGAACTTCGTAAATTTGGCAATTGTAGTAACACAGCGTAATATTATTTGATTTTACATTGGGTAAGTGTTTGGTAAACCAAAGAAGATTTTCGGAAATAGAACGCAAGAGTAAACCTCGATTTCCCCATTGTCGACCGTCACCTCAAAAGTGGGATGATAGTGATATTCAAGTTGTGATAAAAGAAAGTTATCGATAAAAACACACGTGGGAGAAAAAACACAGATCCAGTATGCAACCTAAAGAGTTACTTGCGACAACGACATTTTTAACAAGCCAACAGTAGATCATGTGGTGCTATCTGTAATAACGTTTTTGACTTTGTCATCGGAGCAGTTGACTTTAGGTTGATTTAAGAGATCAGGGACAAAACTCTTTCGACAATTAAGTTGGAAACTGACTGAATAGCAGATAAATGCATAATGTAGGTAATAATATAGGTAGGTAACAATGGGAATTACCTGCGAAATCTACTTTAACCGAGTTCTCGAAATATATATTTAGCTGTGAGTTTGGAGTCAACCGCAATGAGTACTCCACCACCCCACCCAGGGAAAACCTCGGAGCTCAGAATCTCTGGGTTTAACAAGGTTTCTCTATACACAATCACATGGGAACCAAATGAAAAGCTATCAGAGTACAATTTAGAAAGCGTACTTTCTAGGTCTCTTGTATTTTGATAAAAGTATAAAAGGAAGGAGATTAGGTTTTTGCCGTCACCATGGGTGCAGTTGGCTAGGGAAGTTGAATGAGGGCCGGTTTTTTAGACCCTGTACCCAAAGGGTAAAGGGTATATTATGTTTGTGCAAATGTATGTAACAGCCAGAAGGAGGCGTGGTAGACCCTACAAAGTATATATATTCTTGATCAGCATGACGAGCTGAGTCGATATAGCCATGTCCGTCCGTCCGTCAGTCCGTCCGACCGGATGAACACACGGATCTTAGCAACTGTAAGAGATTCTCCTAATATTGACGCAACTGAAGTTTATTTGTTTTAGTCGGCACTGCACTATTTTCACGGTAAAATTTTTTTAAAAATACACATGCATTTGGAGCATAGATTTCTACCGATCCTGAAAATTTCATTAAAATTGGTTTATTAGAATACGCTCAATAAATATGCAAAGTTTAAAGGCGCTAACCACAACAATCTGTTTATTTGCTCAAACAAACGGTAAATCGCTTACGTTCGGTGGTTGATTTTTCTCGGAAGTGCCGCTGTAGCTGCCACTACCTTCATATACATATGTATGTATGAATTTGCCTTCAATATATTTATATTGTATTAGCTGCTGATTTAAAAAGTATGATGTAGTCGAATGGTTACGACGTTTGGTTGAAAGCACGAAGATCTTGGGTTCGAATCCCAAACCGGACTTGGTGTAAATAAATTTTTTTTATTTTTATATTGCTTATAACCAAATTTGTACAGGGTCTGTAACAGTCGGGAAACTCGACTGCAACGTTCTTACTTGTTTCTTATTCAATCACTGATGCCAAATCACCATTGCCAGTTACTGCAGCATGTGCAAATGATGAAACTTTATTATCAAAATAGAAATGTAGAATGTGCAAACGTTGCGCGCATTGCCACACAGCGACGACACAATGAACATTCTGCATTAACATTTTGAAGTCGCAGATCTATGCCAATAAGCCCCAATCGTTGCCCTGAAAACCAACGTAGCGCATAACAACATAACGCGGACATTTAAACGATGTCATCCATCCATTATGGCATATTTGGGCATTTCAAATAAAAAATAAATTTCATTAATATCACACACACATCGTGTTTTATTCAATTTTAACATCGCCCCGTCTTTGATGAAAGATCTTTTACATATGAAAGCATAGGTGTAAAGGAAGACAGCAAAAGAAGGCTAGCTTCTGTACCTGAAGCTGGAATAACTTTGCCTGCCAATTACTCTCAATACGATTTGTTGGGAACTTAAAGACATAGTGCTTTAATTCATATTTTAAGTATTATCTTTAAAAACCACTGATATATATATATAATATATGCAATAGTCCAATTTGGATGTGATTTTTACAATCGTTTTTAGGGCTGACATTATTTCTTTCAAATGTATCAATACTTAGACCCTGTACCCAAAGGGTAAAGGGTATATTTAGTTTGTGCAAATGTATGTAACAGGCAGAAGGAGGCGTGGCAGACCCCACAAAGTATAAATATTTTTGATCAGCATGACGAGCTGAGTCGATATAGCCATGTCCGTCTGTCCGTCCGTCCGTCTGTCCGTGCGGATGAACACACGGATCTCAGCAACTGTAAGAGCTAGAGGAACCGTATTACCAGTGTAGATTCTCCTAATACTGAGTCAATTAGAATTTATTTTTTTAAGTCGGCGCCACGCCCACCGCCCCCGCAATTTGTATTTGAATTTTTGCATTGCTCTGCACTGCACAATTTTCAAGCTAAATTTTTTTTAAAAATACACATGCAATTGGAGCATAGATTTTTACCGATCCTGAAAATTTCATTAAGATTGGTTAATTAGAAAGCGCACAATAAATACCTAAAGTTTACAGACGCTAAACACAAAAAATCTGTTTATTTGCGCAAACAAACGGTAAATCGCTTGCGTTCGGTGGTTGATTTTTCTCGGAAGTGCCGCTGCAGCTGCGCTGCCACTACCTTTATATACATATGTATGAATGTGTGCCTTCAATATATTTATACTGTATTAGCTGTCGGCTCAAAAAGTTTGGGTTTGTCGAATGGTTACGACGTTCGACTTAAAACGCGAAGATCTTGGGTTCGAATCCCAGACCGGACTCGGTGTGAATATATATATATATATTTTTTTTTTTATTTTTATTTTTTTTTTGCTTATAACTAAATTTGTACAGGGTCTGTAAAAGTCGGGAAACTCGACTGTAACGTTCTTACTTGTTTTTAGTTTAAAAGATGACACTGCGCTACAAAGGTCTGGTTAGAATTAAAATACCCTCTGAAAGGCTATAATAATTGGACATTGACCATTGTAAATATATTTTTTTCATTCTTGGAAAAATTGTCTATATACAGGCATTAAGTCCTATTGAAATACAATATATAGCTGGCATGCAAACGATTAGGCGGTTTGAGAACAATTGGTCTGCAAGGGAATTTAAAGTTCCCGGCTCCCGGAATTATTTGTATTAATTTTTGCACGTAGTATAAACATACATATGAATTCATATTTGCTTTTATATAAATCGAGTTTTCACTGCAATGTATAAAAATGAAGTTTGAAGCGATACATGCTTAAAAGCATTATTAAATATAATTAAATATTTATGTATGTATGTACATGAGAATGAATATATTTTCTAAACAAGCCATAATACATGTACATAAGTATGAACATTTTTTTGAAACTTTATATATGTACATACTCATTGCCCATAAGTTGACACAAAGAGCTTAACCATCTTAACTGTGTCCGGTTTTTAAAAAACTAGTTATCAAACCGGACCCAAACCTCATTCACGCGTTTGATTTGGCAATCCAATATACATATGTTGGTATGTATATATAAACATATTTAAAGATATGCATACGAATAAAATTTGTTTCATATTTAAATTATTAAAGGATTAACACGCAAATGCAGGTCTGTATAAAGTACATATATAATATTAAACCATATATTCATATGTCTATATGTAAAATTTTTATGTTAATTTATTTGTCCTAACTGACTGATTCACTGATTGGCAATAACCTAAACGGTACTAAGGGTAAAACCTAAAATAAGAAAAAAAAAACCATTACTTCCTCTTAGTAACTATCTCTCTTTAAGAGCTGCAATTTAATGTTATTGTTTTATAAGCTTAAATCGCTGTTGCATAATGGCGTGGCAGACCCCGCATGACAATATAGACATGTCCGTCTGTCCGTCCGGATGAAACTGAGAGTAAGACGCACCATATCACTATTGTATATTCTTCTATTACTGACGCAGATGAAGTGTTTTTCTTATTGTTGTAGCCACGCCCACAGCTAGACTCTTGTGCTATTACACACGCAATTGGAGCATACATTTCTACCGATCCTGAAAAATGTTAACAAGTTTGGTTAATTAGGAAGCGCAATGTAAATATGCAAAGTGTATAGACGCAAACAAGTATAAAGTATATATATTATTGATTAGCATCACCAGCCGAGTCGATCTAGCCATGAAAGTCTGCCTGTCTGGCGTCTCTGTCTGTCGGTTTCTTCGCAAACTAGTCTCAGTTTAAAAGCTATCGGGTTAAATTAAACAGGTAGTGTATAAGTCGGCACGGTCGGAATCGGAGCTACCTCATATAACAGGCAAAAACAATCATAAATTCTTATTTTTTTAAAATTTTTTATTATTAATAAATCACTACTTATTTACTATTTTAACTTTTCCTGAAGTCCCATCAAAAGCAGACAACTATATCCTATAGCTGCCTTAGGAACGATAGGAGAAATAAGATCATTGGCTTTAAATCTGGTGTTTATCAATATAATTAATTAACAAGTTAATCAGCGCTGTGTTCACAATCCAACAGTAAAACGAGCTATTGTTACAAAATTTTCTTCATAAGAAAAATTAATTACTTAAATCTTCAAGAAACAGCTGATTGGAATTGATATTTTTTTTTGTTTTTTTTTTAGACCCTGTACCCAAAGGGTAAAGGGTATATTAAGTTTGTGCAAATGTATGTAACAGGCAGAAGGAGGCGTGGCAGACCCCACAAAGTATATATATTCTTGATCAGCATGACGAGCTGAGTTGATATAGCCATGTCCGTCTGTCCGTCTGTCCGTCTGTCCGTCCGTCCGTCCGTCCGTCCGGATGAACACACGGATCTCAGCAACTGTAAGAGCTAGAGGAACCGTATTACCAGTGTAGATTCTTCTAATACTGAGTAAATTAGAGTTTATTTTTTTAAGTCGGTGCCACGCCCACCGCCTCCGCAATTTGTATTTGAATTTTTGCACTGCCCTGCACTGCACAATTTTCAAGCTAAAATTTTTTTAAAAATACCCATGCATTTGGAGCATAAATTTCTACCGATCCTGAAAATTTCATCAAGATTGGTTAATTAGAAAGCGCACAATAAATACCTAAAGTTTACAGGTGCTAAACACAAAAAATCTGTTTATTTGCGCAAACAAACGGTAAATCGCTTGCGTTCGGTGGTTGATTTTCCTCGAAAGTGCCGCTGTAGCTGCGCTGCCACTACCTTCATATACATACATACGAATGTGTATATATGTATGAATGTGCGTCTTCAATATATTTATACTGTATTAGCTGTCGATTCAAAAAGTTTGGGTTTATCGAATGGTTACGACGTTCGACTTAAAACGCGAAGATTTTGGGTTCGAATCCCAGACCGGACTCGGTGGAATATACATATATTTTTTTGTTGGTTTTTTTTTATTTTGCCTAAAACCAAATTTGTACAGGGTCTGTAACAGTCGGGAAACTCGACTGTAACGTTCTTACTTGTTTTTTTTTGCGAATCCCGTTCCACGTTATGCAACCCACCTCCCGCCCAACCGACCGAGGGGCGCAGGCGCATAACGTACGGATCGATCGCGAAGAAAGGACCGAGCATGCAGGGAAAATAGTAGAAAGATTTCGAGGAAAACTACATAGAATTCTGATAAGTTATATAGGTAAGAATTAGGGACTTAATATGCGTAAGGTCGTTAATAGAAGAAAAATCGGACGTTAGTTGGTGCACTACGTTGTAATCTGAGCAAAGTAATCTAAAGGGCTCATGCTGGACATAATTCGAACTACTATGGTTTAAAGCTAGTGGGATAAAATTTATAGTACGTCTACGGGGCACATTAAAGTTGATGCGTTCTAACAAGGCAGAACTATCAACCTCATTGTGTATTAGTTTGAGGATGAAAAATACACCATGCATGGTTCTACGATTAGTAAGTGTGGGTAGGTTTAGAATCATCAGTCTACTAGAGTAAGAGGGAAGTTGAAAGTTTGGTTCCCAGTTTAGGCCTCTAAGCGCGAAAATAAGAAATCTTTTTTGAACGGATTCAATTTTGTCTTAGTGAACTCCATACTGAGGACTTCAGACACATAATCCGTACTCAAGAATTGGCCGGATAAGCGACTGGAAGCCCTTGATAACCAAGGATGAGAGCTCCAAAAGATTAGTAGTGGTCGAGCGACGTTTTTTTAAATCCATGTTGGCATGGAAAAATAAAAGAGCTGCATAGGTGTTGCAATTGAGGGGTTATAAGTTTCTCGAAGAGCTTGGGGATAGCAGACAATTTATTTGCTTGTATAGCCTCGTTTACCTTTTTTAGTTCCTTAGTGAACTGGACCTTGCAACGAGTTAAATAATTATTATAGCACAGAGCGTTTAGCACGTTGAAATTAGACCGAGCAGTTAAGTTCTGAGCATATACCTTGCTCAACCCGGTTTCTTTAAATTTAGTGTAAAGTCTAGTTTTAATAATTTTTTAAATGGTGGATAGGTGGATTAGGTGGATACCGCAGCGGAACACATGAGTCAAAAAACATATTTAATTTTTTATAAAATAACTAAGCACACTTCACAATGTCGGTGCATGAGTAGAGGTCGGACCAATCATAGCCGGCTATAAGAGAGTTTAATTTAAGGCAATCAGTATTCCGAAAGCTTCTGGTACGCGGGGCTTTCCTATTCGATTTAAAAACCTCGAATTCCACATTGTCGACCGTCATCTCGAAAGTGGGATGATAGTGATCTTCAGGTTGTGTTAGAGGGGAGGGAATCATTTATTCATTGATTTCATTAGTCTAATTGTAATTATTGAATGTGCTGAATCCAATAACAAAGTAAGTACTTTCATGTTTTGTTCATACAGACTTATGATCAGAAAAGTTAAAATAAATCAAATTTTGCTTTGCCGTCGTCTTTTTGTCAGTTTGCAGTAGATATGTGGTCAAGATCGAAACTAAGCGAATGACTGACGTCCGCTTAAATAAATCAAAACCTTGTTCTGATGATTATACTTATCACCGCGATGATATCAATGCTGACAAACATATAAACAATGTAGGCAGAATGACATATTTGCCAGCAGCATACATTGGAAGCACGCGCCATATGCATGAGTATGCGCAAGATGCGATGACCTATGTTAGGCAATATAGCCGCTCCGATCTTTTCATAACGTTCACTTGTAACCCCTAATGGGGTTAAGCTTAGAAAGCGGCGTGTTTATCAGTCGCTCCTGCTGTAGTTCTGCGAACACGCAGATATATTAATATAATTATAATTAATCATAATTCATTATTTATATACCGTTTACATGTGAAACAATAACAATATCGACTTTGCTGTGACTTAAAACATTTAACGAAATTTAATGTCCCAAATCGCTTCTTTCTAGCTCGCTAAATTTTCTCCAAAGCCCCGAATTAATCGAGCACCCTTAGATGCCGTCGCACAAAACTGACTAGTTTATATACAAGAAGTATGTAAGCTCCCATTTTGAACTAATCCCATAGCTAAACAAGCAGGCGGAAATCGAATGATGTGCTCCCTGGATTCAGTACTCGTGGCAGCAGCCAAAAAGAACGCAAAAATTGAAGAATGTGCAGACCAACAATTAAAATACAAACTTGCTGTTCGAACAGCTTGTTCTGTAAAAGACTATATAATTGAAACCGGAGTTCCACAAGGCAATGCCCTGGGACCCGCTCAATTTTTCGAATACACATCGGATATGCCCATGAACGAGCGGCTAACAACAATCACGTTCACTGACACCACCACGATACACCACGAGATACTCAAGTCAAGCAACATCACAGCTAGCTGTTCATCTTTTATAAGTTGAGAAGTGGTAATCAGACTGGCGGATCAAAATTAATGAACAAAAGTGTTAGCACCTTTACTCTGAACGTTTACTCTTATAGGCAATCGTGCCCTCCACTAACCCTGAATAGTACATAGATCCCCGAAGTCCCCCCTATGTAACGTATCTCAGTGTCCAACGTGCTAGGCGGGGCCGAAGCTTGGAATACCCTTGCAGACCAGTTGCCTTTAAGCCGTTCGATCGGCTGTTTGCAAGCTATTTTAAGTTTTTAATTTTATAAAATGTCTTCATGTCTATAAAACCTATATATATTCCAGAAATGAATTAATTGTCTTCACAAAAAACAGAGTTATGCTGAATGACCCATTTTCTCACATCGTTTCTAAAGACGTTATTAGATATAGTAGTCCGATTTTAATAATTCTTTCAGGATAGGTTAAAATACTCATTAAATAGTGCCTTCTAATGAATAACGTAGTTATCTATGGCTCTTTCATATGGCGGTGTAGTCTTCCGATTCCGTCCGTTCCGACTTATATACTACCTGCAACAGAAAAACGTTTACATAGCAACCGACAGACTGACGGACTACATCAAATCGGATGGTAATGGTGGTGAAGAATATGTATACTTTAAAGGGTCGGAGATGTCTCCTTTACTGCGTTACAAATTTGTGGTCCAAATTATACTACCCTCTGCAAGGGTATAATTAAAATGACTAACCATTTTATTTGATTATTGTAATAAAGAAAATAAGTTTTTCCTGCGTTTTTTAATGTGCTTTATTTATTTTAATGTCTCAAAGCCATAAATCCTTCAGTCCTCGATCAATTTGGCCGTCTTGCACATCTAGACTTTAAGTCGAACCAAAGTCAGCAAAAGAGTAGCTCAGAAATGCAAGAAGAATAAATGTTTTCGCATCAAACATTATTTCTCATTTATTTCGCTAGTTTAAATCTGGGGTTGAATCCATAGTCTATCAAGAACTCTCTTTAACTTCTCCTACTTGGCATGCGACAGCTTTGTGTAAGTTTATTCCTGCTAACGCCGTTGTAAGCAACAAAACTATAAGTGGCGAGTTCATTTTTAACTCTAGCCATGCTCGACCCAGGGTCTTAAATAAACTTTTTAAGCTAACAGACAACAAAATTTCATTCCAGTGTGTTTTGCTTCCTCAAAGCACATTTAATATTTTAAGAGTGATGTTCGATTCGTCTTGTAAGACGTCTCAGGTTGCATTTGACATCTTGATGATTGGCCCAACTAGTGTAGAGGATAAGTTCGTCGTTTCTGATTTTTGTAAAGTTAAACATATGGTCATAGTTTTTAGCCATCGTGTGTTCGCACGATTCGCTCCCGAAAGTAGCTAAAGTTATTAAGCACGATTTTTATGTTGATGACAAGTGCAATGACGAGCTGCAACGCCTTTGAAAAGAGTTGGCAAGTGATTTTCGTACTGCCCCGGGATGCCTGCTTCTAAAGACTGCCATTAGCCGTCGACTAAGATGCATCCAAAAGATTCCATTAAGTTTACAGTCCGCCTGAGAAACGTAAAATTTCTATATTCTGAATTAAGTATGTTGCCTATTGGCTTGAGCATACTGCACTTGTACAGCCTTATAGCCCATTATTGGAAAGTTCCCTATAAAATGTTGCGTTTGGGACTGACTCGGAGATTACTCTTCAATGGATTAGATCTCAAGTGTATTCCTCGACGTCGGTTTTGTCGAACAGCATGACTTAAATCTAAGAGTGAAAAGAAAAAGTTAGCCTAGCAAACATTGTGTTTTAAGAATGCAATGTCAAAAAAAATTCCTATCCCGTAGGAAATACAATTTCGGGGATTGCTATTAAAAAACTCTCAGTTCATACATGTACGTTTCAAGATGCAACAGACCCTTGTGCTCTGGAGTCTAAAAAGTTTTTAAGCAACAAATGCTGCTGATCTGTACGATCGCGCATCAGCTGTTTCAAATTTGAGGGTCGACCCAACTTTGGACGTCGGTTAACACTTTTGAGGTGCAGCGACTAAAAGCAAGAATATTTTTAGAAAAATAATTTTGGTAACAATGGAAACTATTCTAACAGACCTAAACATGAGGAAAACCTGTGTTATTATAAAACAGATACGCCAGTACTTTAGCACAACCAGGGAACAGGAAATGGGCGCTTACTATAATTAAACTCTCTGTCCACTACTTGAAAACACATCGTCTTACGTTGTTAAAAAAAAAACAAGAAAGGAAGGCTAGCTTCGGTTCCCGAAGCTTAGAATACCTTTGCAGACCAGTTGTCTTTAAGCCGTTCGATCGTTTGTATGGCAGCTTTGGATACAGTGATCCGATTTTTTGTTTTTAATTTTCTAAAACGCCATTAATGTTTATGAAAACTGTAATTCTTAGGAATGAATAAATTGTCTTGAAAACACCAGAGTTATGATCAATGACCCATTTTCTTCCATCGTTCCCATGGCAGCTATAGGATATAGTAGTTCGATTTCGATGAAACTTTCATGATAAGTTAAAATAATCATTAAAAAGAGTTTTCTTAAAAATAAATAAATTATCTTGAAAAATAGCGAATTTATGGAAGTTTCTCCGAATCGTTCCTATGACAGCTATGAGTTTCGATTCCTGCCGTTCCGACTTACACTAGTCGGCATAATTATTTTGACGAAACTATTTTTGAATATTGAACTTAGCGTTGCTTGAAATCGTCATATTAACGGTGCGAAAATAAGGCGCAAAACAAACAATCATTTTAATTTGACAGCTAAGACACCAATTAGCGAGCGCACAGTCCGTCGACGGTTAAAAGAATGTGATTTTGGGACTTATAAAGCCAAGGACATACCATATATAACAAAAGCAAACAAGCAAAGGAACATCTCCATGAGCCAAAGGAGTTCTGGAGAAGCGTTATAGGGACAGAAAAAAGCTCCTTTGAGTATAAATTATCAAAAAATAAATTTTTGTAAGATTACCAATGGTACAAAGGCAGAAAAGGCGGCCCGTTTGCCAAAAAGTAAGCCATGGCCTCCACCATGGTGATGTTCTGGGGATTTGTAGCGTATAATGGACTGGGTGACTTCGTTCATATCACTGACTCGATGAACCAAGGCCAATATTTGCGGGTTATAAATGATAATGCATTTAGTTCTGGAGACAGGCTTATTGGACAGTCCTTCATTCTGCAACAGGATAACGCCCCATGTCACAAAGCCAAGATGATTACATTTTTGAAGGATGTTGGTGTTACCACTTTGGACTGGCCACCTCAAAGTCCAGATTTAAATATAATTGAAAACGTCTGGTCTCTTATGAAACGTAAAAGAACAGTATCGTTGAGTAAAACCAGAGAGGAGACAATTTCTGAGGTCACTTCCCTTAGGGAAGAGATATATCCAGAGATCATCAAAAATTAAATCGATTCAGTACCGCGAAGCCTGCAAAAAGTTATTGAAACTAAATGAAAATTATATATTTTACTAAATTATTTCTTTTTCCTTTAGTTTTTAGACCCTGTACCCAAAGGGTAAAGGGTATATTAAGTTTGTGCAAATGTATGTAACAGGCAGAAGGAGGCGTGGCAGACCCCACAAAGTATATATATTCTTGATCAGCATGACGAGCTGAGTCGATATAGCCATGTCCGTCTGTCCGTCCGTCCGTCTGTCCGTGCGGATGAACACACGGATCTCAGCAACTGTAAGAGCTAGAAGAACCGTATTACCAGTGTGGATTCCACTAATACTGAGTAAATTAAAGTTTATTTTTTTAAGTCGGTACCACGCCCACCGCCCCCGCAATTTGTATTTGAATTTTTGCACTGCCCTGCACTGCACAATTTTCAAACTACATTTTTTTTTAAAATACACATGCAATTGGAGCATAGATTTCTACCAATCCTGAAAATTTCATCAAGATTGGTTAATTAGAAAGTGCACAATAAATACCTAAAGTTTACAGGCGCTAAACACAAAAAATCTGTTTATTTGCGCCAACAAACGGTAAATCGCTTGC
Source organism: Drosophila setifemur (assembly GCA_021224005.1). NCBI lineage: Eukaryota > Metazoa > Arthropoda > Insecta > Diptera > Drosophilidae > Drosophila > Drosophila setifemur. The sequence continues at coordinate 509,653 of JAJJHY010001767.1, forward strand.
GTTCGGTGGTTGATTTTTCTCGGAAGTGCCGCTGCAGCTGCGCTGCCACTACCTTCATATACATATGTATGAATGTGCGTCTTCAATATATTTATACTGTATTAGCTGCCGGTACAAAAAGTTTGGGTTTGTCGAATGGTTACGACGTTCGACTTAAAACGCGAAGATCTTGGGTTCGAATCCCAGACCGGACTCGGAGAAAATAATTTATTTTATTGTTTTGATTTAATTTGCTTATAACCAAATTTGTACAGGGTCTGTAACAGTCGGGAAGCTCGACTCTAACGTTCGTACTTGTTTTCCTTTAGTTTTTTGAAGTTTATTAACACGTACTTGTCAAAATACTTATGCCACCACATGAAAATTACTTTAGCTTATATTTTTCTAAAGTTCATGATTAAATGTTGAATTCATTTATTTTAAGCTTGTATTAGCTAAGTAAAACAGAAAAAAATTCATTGACTTGTATTAAACCATTGAAAAGTTACATCAAAACTTGAATCATTTGTTTTTCATCAAAATAATTATGCCGACTAGCGAATTTTAATAATAAAGTTTTATCATTTGCACATGCTGCTCAACCGTGTAACTTGCCATGGTGATTTGGCATCAGTGTTTGAATAAGAAAAACAGATTTGAAAGATGCCGCCAAAACAAAATGGCCGCCACAAATTATTAATATCGACCCGCTCTCTTTTAAAAGACTCTATATATAATATTATTTATTCGGCGTACCAAAGATTACATACTTTCCGAAAAATCCTATTGCAGCCGTGTACGTACGTGTATGTGTTAAATTCCTTTTTTAAAATTTTATAAATTTTTGTAAATGTTAGTTAGTGCAAACGTTGCGCGCATTGCCACACAGCGAACGACACATTCTGCATGCACGGTTTCAGGGCAGGGTTACCTCTCGCAAAGGTGACGTGAATTGGCCACTAAGATCGCGTGATTTGCCTGCGCTAGATTTTTACTTGTGGGGTTTTTTGAAGTCGCAGGTCTATGCCAATAAGCCACAATCGACCGTTGTCCTGAAAGCCAACATAACGCAGGCCATCGCTCAGATTCAGCGGGTTCTATGCAGCGGAGTCATAAAAAATTTGACCTCTCGGACTTGTGCTGTCATTTGAAGCCGCAGCGGTCATTTGAACGATGTCATATTCCATTCATAATGGCATAAATGGGCATTTTAAAAATAAAAAATAAATTTCGTTAATATCATCTTCTTTTATTCAATTTTAGCATGAACCCGTCCTTGTTGAAAGACCTTTTTTTGCGAACATAAACTACATTCACTAACCCCATAACCTTCATATTTGGGTAAAAAAATATACTTGATTGATCGTTTGAATATGCAAATAGGAACTGTTAAAGGATACAATTCATGTGTAAACTAACCAATAATAATATTTGATTCGACATTGTGAAGGCTGCCGAGTTATTTTATAAAAAATTAAATATGTTTTTTGACTCATGTGTTCCGCTGCGGTATCCACCTAATCCACCTATCCACCATTTAAAAAATTATTAAAACTAGACTTTACACTAAATTTAAAGAAACCGGGTTGAGCAAGGTATATGCTCAGAACTTAACTGCTCGGTCTAATTTCACCGTGCTAAACGCTCTGTGCTATAATAATTATTTAACTCGTTGCAAGGTCCAGTTCACTTAGGACTCAAGTAAATTCACTAAAATTATACGGCTCTAAGTGCAAACTGATGACATTTTACCGTACAGATCTTCAGTTTGCTGCTTACTCTCTAGACGGAGTCTTTCTTGATAGAATCACGCGTGTTGATGATCTTGGTGTCATACTTGACGTCAAATTAAAATTTACTGACCACATTTCATGCATGGTAAATAAGGCCATGGGTGTGTTAGAATTCAAAAAAAGGTGATCATAAGAATTTAATGACCCCTATGTGACTAAGACTTTGTACGTCTCGCTTGTCCGGCCAATTCTTGAGTACGGATTATGTGTCTGAAGTCCTCAGTATGGAGTTCACTAAGACAAAATTGAATCCGTTCAAAAAAGATTCCTTATTTTCGCGCTTAGAGGCCTCAACTGGGAACCAAACTTTCAACTTCCCTCTTACTCTAGTAGACTGATGCTTCTAAACCTACCCATACTTACTAATCGTAGAACCATGCATGGTGTATTTTTCATCCTCAAACTAATACACAATGAGGTTGATAGTTCTGCCTTGTTAAAACGCATAAATTTTAATGTGCTCCGCAGACGTACTAGAAATTGTATCCCACTAGCTTTAAACCATAGTAGTTCGAATTATGTCCTGCATGAGCCATTTAGAGTACTTTGCTCAGATTTCAACGTATTGCACCAACTAACGTCCGATTTTTCTTCTATTAACGACCTTACGCATATAAAGTCCCTAATTCTTACCTATCTAACTCATCAGAATTCTATGTAGTTTTCCCTGCATGCTCGGTCCTATCTTCGCGATCGAGCCGTACGTTATGCGGCTGCGCCCCACGTTCGGTTGGGCGGGAGGTGGGTTGCATCACGTGCAACGGGATTCGCGAAAAAAAAAAATAATAATAATGCATATGTCACATTAGCCAAAACATTTTATTATAAATTCTGAAGTCCTTAATAATTCGAAAAAGAAAAAATGGGCAGGTATCTTTCCTACCATAGTAGGTCCCGTGACAGGTAAATGATTCTGATTCGTTGCTATAAATTTATCTAATACAAATTATTATAATATAGTATCCAAATAAAAAATGTGTATATTGAAAGCATTAAAACTGAGTTAGTAAATAGCATAGACATCTACAGACGGAAGTGGAATGTACTCGGTCTCCTTCTGTATGTTATAACATCTAGGTAATGAGTATAATAATATCTACATATTTAAAAAAAAAATAGATATGTGTGTACAAGATTTTATTATTGCAATTTTGTATTTAATTTATTTAGACATATGTACATACCTTATCATAAGAAGTCTAGACAGACTTTTTTTGTATTCACAATACAACTTAACATATGTATATATGTATGCATATATAACATAGTTTTATATGCACATACTATATGTATTAAAATAGGTATGGTATAGTTTTGTTTAAAAGGAAACACCTATTTCTCGTTTAGTCAATAATAAAATTATCATATTGTTTGACCGTGCACAGAAATGGTTCTCCTGTTTACCAACGGATGTGTTTGCGAAACAATACTTAAGATTTACCGGTTTTTATCGATAAACAATAAGCAAATGCAATATTAATACGTGAACATGTTTATATACATTAGTTGATAGTGTTAAGCCAATAGTGGTATGAGGATAACAAATTCGTTGTAAATATTTGCGAATATGAACTATTTATGAATAAATAATAAACAATTATTTGGAAATTAAAAAGCAAATAAATATTTGCAAGATTTTTAAATTTTATAAAAAAAGTATAGTTAATTATTTTGTATTTTTAAATATTATGTTTTTTTTTAATAATTTAATATAATTTAATTCATTTCTTTCATTATAATGCTTAAATGTACAAATTACAAAGGGTATTAAAATGTTTACCAGATGTTCGCAACGCTGTGGAGACGTTTCCGACTTTATAAAGTATAAATATTCTTGATAAACATCACCAGCCGAGTCCATCTAGCCATGTCCAGGCAGATAAGCCGAAAGCCGGTTTCTACACAAACTAGTCCCTCAGTTTTGAAGCCATCGGGCTGAAACTTCACACATAGCCTTATTTTTATTGCAGGTAGTAAATAAGGCGGAACGGATTTCGAACATTACATCACATAGCTTTCATAGAAACGACTATGAAAAGGGTCATAATTCGACATTTTTAACGAACATTTATTGATTCTTTAGAAATGACTACTTAATGACTAACCTAAAAGTCCCCAATACTTTAGGTTCCATAGAAGCGATGAGAGAAATTTTATTGGAGACATTTTTTTTGTATTGATATTTTGAATATGTCACTCAAAATTTGGTGAATTTTATTATTAAATAATGTAGCTAGGGTATGCATGTTTCGAACAACCATTGCTTGCCCTCATTTTTCGTGTGTTTTGTGAGTAGGTACCGGTTATGTCGTGGTAGAGCAGTCTTTATGAAATGTGAATGTGAACTCGTTGCCACAGTGAATGCAAACATACCATAGTAGTTCAATAGTGAAGGTATTCGTTTTTTATGATAGCTTTATATAAGCTGAATGAACCTTTTGATTTATTTAGTTTTTTACACTTTCGCTTTGCATCGTTTTGTGGAAATATGGACTTCCATCAAAAGTTCCATCGAGGTCACAATTTTACACTTATTTACATACAAACATATGTATTCATATGTATATAAGATATTAATANNNNTTCTATTGTTAGAGATTTTGATTTAAATTTTTTTTTTAAAGTTCTTAATATTGTTTGTGTTTTGATCTTATGTATAAGCTAAGTCCTTCGTCAACACGTCCTTATAATAAAACTACCGAACCTTTTATATAAATTATTTTGAAAACAGTCATCTTAAAAAGATAACAATGTCTTATGTAGCTCAACATTTATATACAGAATCCTAAGCAAAAAATTGAAAAATCTCAAGAGAGTTCTGCAGCACCACTATATTAAACAATAAAGAAAGGTTAGCTTCGGTAGCCGAAGCTTAGAATACCCTTGCAGACCAGTTGCCTTTAACCGTTTGATCGTTTGTATGGCTATACAGCTATAGAATATATTCATCCAATTTTTGGTTTTTAATTTTTTAAAACGGCTGTAATGTCTATGAAAACAGTGTTTCTAAAGAATGAATGAATTAATTGTCTTGAAAAACACCAGGGTTCTACTCAATGACCCATTTTCTCCTATCGTTCCTATGGCAGCTATAGGATATAGTGTTCCGATTTTGATGAAACTTTCAGGATATGTTAAAATAGTCGTTAAATAGAGTTTCCCAAGAAAGAAAATATCTTAAAAAATGGCGAACTTATGGCACTTTTACCCAATCGTTCCTATGGCAGCTATGTGATTTAGTGTTCCGATTCCGGCCGTTCCGACTTATATACTACCAGCAACAGATTGAAGGGTCGGTGCAAAGTTTCAGTCGGATAGCTTTAAAACGAGAGACCAGTTTACATAGCAACCGACAGACGGACAGACAGAAAGACGGACATGGCTAGATCGACTGGGCTGGTGATGCTGATCATGAATATATATACTTTATGGGGTCGGAGACGTCTCCTTCACTGCGTTCCAAACTTCTGGTCAAATTTAAAATACCCTCTGCAAGAGTATAAAAATAGTTAATTTGTGTTTATTTACCTTTAGTACGTTGTACTTTCTGTGAACTAGGGATCCGCACAGCAAGAATTCCATGACCATTCGAAATTGCATAAAATATAACCAGGAAAATTATCAAAATTTTTGGTAATACTTTACGTTCCATAGCCCTAGGTATTATTAAAGTTCACAAATTGGTAAATACACTGCGAAACTTATTTGAAGAGTCGCAACGGTGCCACAATGTTTTGTATTTTTATTATAATTTAAGAAGGATTAACAAATCAGTTTTAAAAAAGTCAATATTTTTCCCTATATACTAAGCTAAAGCTACTGTTGCTGAATCCAATACAGCGTTATGAAGTACGCGCACCGCGATTAAGCACCAAACTGAAGCAATAGCTGCGTCTGTATGTCTATATAAAATGTTTGAGACACAAAAATCACTGAAAAGCAAGCTTACGAACGAGTCGCGTGGATAGGAATGGCTGAGTGAATCATACCATGGCTCAAAGAGCGTAAGAAATTGCAGCAGCCAACTTGATCACGATCTCAAAGCAAGTTGGTAGAGCTCAGCACTATCCCAGCTCACAAAAGCTTGAAAATAACTAATAGAGAATACAAAAGAAAAGTAAAAAAATGGGCAGTCGTTTAGTTTTGGTAACTGGAGTCACTCTCTTTCGATGTGTAAGCCAAACCATTTTAAAATTTATTGTAATATGCACATATACATAGAAAATTGTATACATACAATTAGACATACATCAGTTCAAGTCAATATGCAAACGCTTGTACATACATACTTACATATGCAGAAAATTAGATACATAAATATTTTATAAAGAGTCACATTAAGCGTAAATTACACTCCCATTTATTAATGCAATTCTCACGTTATTTCTACGGCATTTTTTCTAAAATTTTCACTTTCTTCGTTAATTACAATACAATTATTATCCTTTAAAACTAATCTTCACTATATGTATATATATGGTAGATTATTTTTGTCAATTTGGCAAAACAAAATTAATTCATCTTATTAATCTGGCATTGGCCTCGTCAAATAGCAAAGTAAAAGCCGATGCCAGCAATGCCAGCACACACTCTCATACATATATATTTTCATACAAACATACATATGTACATTGTTTTTATGCATACGCGCAGCTTATGCTCTGTTGCAGTTTTTTTTCAAATCAATAAATAGGTGGTTGACCCCGTCCATTCTGCATAAGACAAATAATTGGTTAGATGCTTTGGTAACGGAGACCGTCAGTCACCTTTGAAGAGTAAACAAATACTCTTAAACAGCGTAGCTAAGCTCATATTTGTGGCTGAGGTTACTTTATGATCCGTACTATTATTTAAGGTTTGATTTGTTAGTTGTTATAAAAACGTATTTGTATCTTTGGATAACATTTATTCGACGGTTATGGCTAAAGTTTTACATTAAATGAATTACATCGATTTTTGGTTTTTAATTTTCTAAAACGGCTTTAATGTCTATGAAAACTGTATTTCGCAAACACACTAGAGTTATGCTCAATGACCCATTTTCTCCTATCGTTCCTATGGCAGCTATAGGATATAGTGTTCCGATTTTTATGAAACTTTAAGGATTAAAATATTCATTAATACAAGTTTCCTAAGAAATAAAAAATATCTTTAAATATGGCGAATTTATGGAATTTTTTCGCAATCGTTCCTATGGCAGCTATGTAATAAAGTGTTCCGATTTCGGCTGTTCCGACTTATACACTACCTGCAACAGATTAAAGGGTCGGTGCAAAGTTTCAGTCGTATAGCTTTAAAACTGAGAGACCTGTTTACATAGCAACCGACAGACGGACAGACAGACAAACAGACGGACAGACAGGCGGACGGACATGGCTAGATCGAGAATCAAGAATATATATACTTTATAGGGTCGGCGACGAAAAAAAAAAAAAAGAACGTTACAGTCGAGTTTCCCGACTGTTACAGACCCTGTACAAATTTGGTTTGGTTTCGCACATGGTTTACTTCCGACAACGACATTTTTAACAAGCCAACAGTAGATCATGTGGCGCTATCGGTAATAACGTTTTTGACTTTATATCATCGGAGCAGTTGACTTTAGGTTGATTAAAGAGATCAGGGACAAAACTGATCCCTTTCGACAAGTAAGTTGGAAACTGACTGAATAGCAGATAAATGCATAATGTAGGTAATAATATAGGTAGGTAACAATGGGAATTACCTGCGAAATCTACTTTAACCGAGTTCTCGAAATATATATTTAGCTGTGAGTTTGAAGTCAACCGCAATGAGTACTCCACCACCCCACCCAGGGAAAACCTCGGAGTTCAGAATCTCTGGGTTTAACAAGGTTTCTCTATACACAATCACATGGGAACCAAATGAAAAGCTATCAGAGTACAATTTAGAAAGCGTACTTTCTAGGTCCCTTGGATTTTGATAAAAGTATAAAAGGAAGGAGGTTAGGTTTTTGCCGTCACCATTGATGCAGTTGGCTAGGGAAGTTGAATGAGGGCCGGTTTTTTAGACCCTGTACCCAAAGGGTAAAGGGTATATTATGTTTGTGCAAATGTATGTAACAGCCAGAAGGAGGCGTGGTAGACCCTACAAAGTATATATATTCTTGATCTGCATGACGAGCTGATTCGATAAAGCCATGTCCGTCTGTCCGTCCCTCCGTCCGACCGGATGAACACGCGGATCTTAGCAACTGTATGAGCTAGAGAAACCGTATTACCAGGGTAGATTCTCCTAATATTGACGCAACTAAAGTTTATTTTTTAGTCGGCACTGCACTATTTTCACGCTAAAATTTTTTTAAAAATACACATGCATTTGGAGCATAGATTTCTACCGATCCTGAAAATTTCATTAAAATTGGTTTATTAGAATACGCTCAATAAATATCCAAAGTTGAAAGGCGCTAACCACAACAATCTGTTTATTTGCTCAAACAAACGGTAAATCGCATGCGTTCGGTGGTTGATAATATTGACGCAACTGAAGTTTATTTTTTTTAGTCGGCACTGCACTATTTTCAAGCTAAATTATTTTTTAAAATACACATGCATTTGGAGCATAGATTTCTACCGATCTTGAAATTTTCATTACACTTGGTTTATTAAAAAGCGCTCAATAAATATCCAGTTTAAAGGCGCTAACCACAACAATCTGTTTATTTGCTCAAACAAACGGTAAATCGCATGCGTTCGGTGGTTGATTTTTCTCGGAAGTGCCGCTGCAGCTGCCACTACCTTCTTATACATATGTATGAATATGAGCCTTCAATATATTTATACTGTTTTAGCTACTTGTTGACAAAGAATGGCGTGGTCGAATGATTTCGACGTTTAACTGAAAGCACAAAGATCTTGGGTTCGAATCCCAGACCGGACTCGGTGTATATATAAATATTTATTTTTTTGGTTTTGATTTATATTGCTTATAACCAAATTTGTACAGGGTCTGTACAATTTGTAGTTGTTAATTATGGTAATCCAGGTAATTTCAGAGAATTGAGAAATTCTGTAGGGTATTAAACTACGTCATCTTGATTGATAACTGTATCGAGTGACTTAAATGAAAATAACTGTACTGGGATAGAAGTTTAAATCGTCGTGTTAGGGTCATCAACGTCTTAGTTTTTTTGTCTACCAATATTGTTCTTTTGCTTAACCAAGTATGTTTTTTGAAATACTGTTTTAAATCAGGAAAAACACGATGACTACGCTGCACCTTCGTTCCGTAAACTGACAAAATTCGTTAGGGAATGTAATTATTCCAGTCGAGATGTTAGGTGTCACTTTCCCATCACCGATATCTAACAATTGTTTCGAAAACACATCTGCACTTTGATCTCGTTTCAAGAGTACACAAGAGTATTAATCTAAGTGTCTTTGTATATCGCCACAAGTAAGATGATTTCAAACACGCGTTTAGTTTATCAGCTGCAGTTGTGCGTAAAATAAGCGGAGGAGTCCAAAAAAATCATTAGACAACGAAATCAAGGCTGCACCGAAAATGTTTTGATTATCACGAAGATCTTTTAAAGTTCTATTTAACGCCGCTAGTGACCTTTTGTGGGCCATCGTACGTCGCAAATAATCACCTTGCTCACCTGTAAAATCTTGGCCATTGCGCTTTCGTTAGCTATGTTGCAAGTTGGTGTTTCGTTGATTTACATGTTTAAGGGTAATTTCAACGCTGAATGTACTTTTATTCTCCCTTCAAACAAAGTTGCTGCTATTCGAGATGTTATCCTGCAATCTGATTCTCGCCAAAGCAGTAATATCAGAAACGTTTCCAGTTCGTCCCGGAGCATCTATAACAAACTAGTAAATAATTATTCAATTTTGGAATTTTTGTATCGGAGTGCTGCTCGTTCGTAATACAAGTACAATATCAGCGTTACGTCTACGCACCCGCTCCTAATCGTTATGTTTTTCTTGCTGCTTTGCTGTTTGGAGTGTATGAACTCGCTGCATTCTAAATCTATTAATTTGAAGTGCATCATCTATCATCCTTTATTGTAATTCGTCGGCATATTAATGTAATGCCATAAAAACACAACACCATAATAAACAACACAATACTTTAGTGACAATTTAAAATTGTTCGATTTAAAAATTGTTTTTTTTTAGACCCCGTTCCCAAAGGGTAAAGGGTATATTAAGTTTATGGAAATGTATGTAACAGGCAGAAGGAGGTTTGGCAGACCCCACCAATAATATATATTCTTAATCAGTACTACGGGATGAGTCGATATAGCCATGTCCGTCTGTCCGTCCGTCCGTCTTAGCAACTGTAAGAGCTAGAAGAACCATATTACCAGTGCAGATTCTCCTAATACTGACGCAGCTGAAGTTTATTTTCGTTTGTCGGTGCCACGCCCACCGCCCCGCAATTTGTAACTTTAACTGTAACTGCACTGCACTGCACAATTTTCAAGCTAAAATTAAAATTTGTAACATTCACATGCAATTGGAGCAGGGATTTCTACCGATCCAAAAAAATTTCATCAAAATTGCTTAATAATAGATAGCTTATTGTTAGCGGCTGTAAACTTTGCATATGTTTTGTGCGCTTTCTAATTAACTAAACTTGATGAAATTTTCAGGATCGGTAGAAATGTATGCTCCAATTGCGTAAACAAATGTGTGAAGTCTCTACCTTGAAAATTGTGCAGTGCAGTGCAGTGCAAACATTAAAATACAAGTTGAGAGGGCGGTGGGCTTGGCACCGACTAAAATAAATAAACTCCATCTGCGTAAATATTAGGAGAATCTGCACTGGTAAAACGGTTCTTCTAGCTCTTACAGTTTCTGAGATCCTTTCGTTTATCCAAACGCACATTTGCACAAACTTAATATACCCTTTACCCTTTGGGTACTGGGTCTAAAAATTGTTCAGATCGGTAAAGCCGTACAGAAAAAATATAAATATTACTATTATTAATTAATCATTTAAATAAAACTCCCAATTTTTAAGCCGGTTATGAAAATCATGAATCTTGGAGAATGAGTGGAAAGGAGTTTAGAGTCGCGCATCAAGAAGCACATTGTGACGGTTGGTAAGAAAGATCCGTTAAAGATTGCGAGACTTGCGACTTTAATTGAGGAAATTCAAAGACAGGGAAGATGCGACATACTGCCGCTTACAGTACAGGAGAAAGTAGAATGGGTCTCATCGACGTTTCATTGATAGCTTGGGACTTAAACAATAAATAAATCAATGAATTACCGATGATTTCTTGTTAAACTATCGAAACGATCTACAGTTCTTCAGCAGTTCTTCCTTGCACTGAGTGTTTTTTATTCTATTAAGTATTCATTAAATCGCAATATATTTCCTAATGCTCTAAAATAAACCCTGTTAAAAACACAATACAAAGAATTATAGCTTTAATATGATAAACGCAATATAACATACGAAGAATAATATGCAGCGATTCGTTTTAAATCAATCGAATCAAACCGTCTACGCCCGGGATTTCACGACTTACTCTAATGTTTGAATAATTTATCATGAAAAGTTTCAAAATTATGCAATTTTTTGAAACTGTAACCAAAGAGTGAAGGCAGAAGGAGGTTTGGCAGACCCCACAAACAATATATATTCTTAATCAGTACGACGAGATGTGTCGTTATAGTCAAGTCCGCCTGTCCGTCCGTCCTGACGCAGATGAAGTTTTTGTTTTTTTCAGTGCCACGTCATTTGTATTGTCAAATTTTTAGGTTTAAACAGTAGATCATGTGGCGCTATCGGTAATAACGTTTTTGACTTTATATCATCGGAGCAGTTGACTTTAGGTTGATTAAAGAGATCAGGGACAAAACTTATCCCTTTCGACAAGTAAGTTGGAAACTGACTGAATAGCAGATAAATGCATAATGTAGGTAATAATATAGGTAGGTAACAATGGCAATTACCTGCGAAATCTACTTTAACCGAGTTCTCGAAATATATATTTAGCTGTGAGTTTGAAGTCAACCGCAATGAGTACTCCACCACCCCACCCAGGGAAAACCTTGGAGTTCAGAATCTCTGGGTTTAACAAGGTTTCTCTATACACAATCACATGGGAACCAAATGAAAAGCTATCAGAGTACAATTTAGAAAGCGTACTTTCTAGGTCCCTTGGATTTTGATAAAAGTATAAAAGGAAGGAGGTTAGGTTTTTGCCGTCACCATGGATGCAGTTGGCTAGGGAAGTTGAATGAGGGCCGGTTTTTTAGACCCTGTACCCAAAGGGTAAAGGGTATATTATGTTTGTGCAAATGTATGTAACAGCCAGAAGGAGGCGTGGTAGACCCTACAAAGTATATATATTCTTGATCAGCATGACGAGCTGAGTCGATAAAGCCATGTCCGTCTGTCCGTCCCTCCGTCCGACCGGATGAACACACGGATCTTAGCAACTGTAAGAGCTAGAGAAACCGTATTACCAGTGTAGATTCTCCTAATATTGACGCAACTGAAGTTTATTTTTTTAATCGGCACTGCACTATTTTCACGCTAAAATTTTTTAAAAAATACACATGCATTTGGAGCATAGATTTCTACCGATCCTGAAATTTTCATTACAATTGGTTTATTAAAAAGCGCTCAATAAATATCCAGTTTAAAGGCGCTAACCACAACAATCTGTTTATTTGCTCAAACAAACGGTAAATCGCATGCGTTCGGTGGTTGATAATATTGACGCAACTGAAGTTTATTTTTTTTAGTCGGCACTGCACTATTTTCAAGCTAAATTATTTTTTAAAATACACATGCATTTGGAGCATAGATTTCTACCGATCCTGAAATTTTCATTACACTTGGTTTATTAAAAAGCGCTCAATAAATATCCAGTTTAAAGGCGCTAACCACAACAATCTGTTTATTTGCTCAAACAAACGGTAAATCGCATGCGTTCGGTGGTTGATAATATTGACGCAACTGAAGTTTATTTTTTTTAGTCGGCACTGCACTATTTTCAAGCTAAATTATTTTTTAAAATACACATGCATTTGGAGCATAGATTTCTACCGATCCTGAAATTTTCATTACACTTGGTTTATTAAAAAGCGCTCAATAAATATCCAGTTTAAAGGCGCTAACCACAACAATCTGTTTATTTGCTCAAACAAACGGTAAATCGCATGCGTTCGGTGGTTGATAATATTGACGCAACTGAAGTTTATTTTTTTTAGTCGGCACTGCACTATTTTCAAGCTAAATTATTTTTTAAAATACACATGCATTTGGAGCATAGATTTCTACCGATCCTGAAATTTTCATTACACTTGGTTTATTAAAAAGCGCTCAATAAATATCCAGTTTAAAGGCGCTAACCACAACAATCTGTTTATTTGCTCAAACAAACGGTAAATCGCATGCGTTCGGTGGTTGATTTTTCTCGGAAGTGCCGCTGCAGCTGCCACTACCTTCTTATACATATGTATGAATATGAGCCTTCAATATATTTATACTGTTTTAGCTACTTGTTGACAAAGAATGGCGTGGTCGAATGATTTCGACGTTTAACTGAAAGCACAAAGATCTTGGGTTCGAATCCCAGACCGGACTCGGTGTAAATATAAATATTTATTTTTTTGGTTTTGATTTATATTGCTTATAACCAAATTTGTACAGGGTCTGTACAATTTGTAGTTGTTAATTATGGTAATCCAGGTAATTTCAGAGAATTGAGAAATTCTGTAGGGTATTAAACTACGTCATCTTGATTGATAACTGTATCGAGTGACTTAAATGAAAATAACTGTACTGGGATAGAAGTTTAAATCGTCGTGTTAGGGTCATCAACGTCTTAGTTTTTTTGTCTACCAATATTGTTCTTTTGCTTAACCAAGTATGTTTTTTGAAATACTGTTTTAAATCAGGAAAAACACGATGACTACGCTGCACCTTCGTTCCGTAAACTGACAAAATTCGTTAGGGAATGTAATTATTCCAGTCGAGATGTTAGGTGTCACTTTCCCATCACCGATATCTAACAATTGTTTCGAAAACACATCTGCACTTTGATCTCGTTTCAAGAGTACACAAGAGTATTAATCTAAGTGTCTTTGTATATCGCCACAAGTAAGATGATTTCAAACACGCGTTTAGTTTATCAGCTGCAGTTGTGCGTAAAATAAGCGGAGGAGTCCAAAAAAATCATTAGACAACGAAATCAAGGCTGCACCGAAAATGTTTTGATTATCACGAAGATCTTTTAAAGTTCTATTTAACGCCGCTAGTGACCTTTTGTGGGCCATCGTACGTCGCAAATAATCACCTTGCTCACCTGTAAAATCTTGGCCATTGCGCTTTCGTTAGCTATGTTGCAAGTTGGTGTTTCGTTGATTTACATGTTTAAGGGTAATTTCAACGCTGAATGTACTTTTATTCTCCCTTCAAACAAAGTTGCTGCTATTCGAGATGTTATCCTGCAATCTGATTCTCGCCAAGGCAGTAATATCAGAAACGTTTCCAGTTCGTCCCGGAGCATCTATAACAAACTAGTAAATAATTATTCAATTTTGGAATTTTTGTATCGGAGTGCTGCTCGTTCGTAATACAAGTACAATATCAGCGTTACGTCTACGCACCCGCTCCTAATCGTTATGTTTTTCTTGCTGCTTTGCTGTTTGGAGTGTATGAACTCGCTGCATTCTAAATCTATTAATTTGAAGTGCATCATCTATCATCCTTTATTGTAATTCGTCGACATATTAATGTAATGCCATAAAAACACAACACCATAATAAACAACACAATACTTTAGTGACAATTTAAAATTGTTCGATTTAAAAATTGTTTTTTTTTAGACCCCGTTCCCAAAGGGTAAAGGGTATATTAAGTTTATGGAAATGTATGTAACAGGCAGAAGGAGGTTTGGCAGACCCCACCAATAATATATATTCTTAATCAGTACTACGGGATGAGTCGATATAGCCGTGTCCGTCTGTCCGTCCGTCCGTCTTAGCAACTGTAAGAGCTAGAAGAACCATATTACCAGTGCAGATTTTCCTAATACTGACGCAGCTGAAGTTTATTTTCGTTTGTCGGTGCCACGCCCACCGCCCCGCAATTTGTAACTTTAACTGTAACTGCACTGCACTGCACAATTTTCAAGCTAAAATTAAAATTTGTAACATTCACATGCAATTGGAGCAGGGATTTCTACCGATCCAAAAAAATTTCATCAAAATTGCTTAATAATAGATAGCTTATTGTTAGCGGCTGTAAACTTTGCATATGTTTTGTGCGCTTTCTAATTAACTAAACTTGATGAAATTTTCAGGATCGGTAGAAATGTATGCTCCAATTGCGTAAACAAATGTGTGAAGTCTCTACCTTGAAAATTGTGCAGTGCAGTGCAGTGCAAACATTAAAATACAAGTTGAGAGGGCGGTGGGCTTGGCACCGACTAAAATAAATAAACTCCATCTGCGTAAATATTAGGAGAATCTGCACTGGTAAAACGGTTCTTCTAGCTCTTACAGTTTCTGAGATCCTTTCGTTTATCCAAACGCACATTTGCACAAACTTAATATACCCTTTACCCTTTGGGTACTGGGTCTAAAAATTGTTCAGATCGGTAAAGCCGTACAGAAAAAATATAAATATTACTATTATTAATTAATCATTTAAATGAAACTCCCAATTTTTAAGCCGGTTATGAAAATCATGAATCTTGGAGAATGAGTGGAAAGGAGTTTAGAGTCGCGCATCAAGAAGCACATTGTGACGGTTGGTAAGAAAGATCCGTTAAAGATTGCGAGACTTGCGACTTTAATTGAGGAAATTCAAAGACAGGGAAGATGCGACATACTGCCGCTTACAGTACAGGAGAAAGTAGAATGGGTCTCATCGACGTTTCATTGATAGCTTGGGACTTAAACAATAAATAAATCAATGAATTACCGATGATTTCTTGTTAAACTATCGAAACGATCTACAGTTCTTCAGCAGTTCTTCCTTGCACTGAGTGTTTTTTATTCTATTAAGTATTCATTAAATCGCAATATATTTCCTAATGCTCTAAAATAAACCCTGTTAAAAACACAATACAAAGAATTATAGCTTTAATATGATAAACGCAATATAACATACGAAGAATAATATGCAGCGATTCGTTTTAAATCAATCGAATCAAACCGTCTACGCCCGGGATTTCACGACTTACTCTAATGTTTGAATAATTTATCATGAAAAGTTTCAAAATTATGCAATTTTTTGAAACTGTAACCAAAGAGTGAAGGCAGAAGGAGGTTTGGCAGACCCCACAAACAATATATATTCTTAATCAGTACGACGAGATGTGTCGTTATAGTCAAGTCCGCCTGTCCGTCCGTCCTGACGCAGATGAAGTTTTTGTTTTTTTCAGTGCCACGTCATTTGTATTGTCAAATTTTTAGGTTTAAACTGCACAATTTTAAAGCTACATTCTTGTGCCTTCCCACACGCGACTTTGAGCATGAATTTCTACCGATCCTCAAATTTTAATCATGTGTGGAATGTTAGAAATCACAATAAAAAAAAGTAATAACGTTACAGTCGAGTTTCCCGACTGTTACAGACCCTGTACAAATTTGGTTATAAGCAAAAACAAAAAATAATAAAAATATATATATTCACACCGAGTCCGGTCTGGGATTCGAACCCAAGATCTTCGCCTTTTAAGTCGAACGTCGTAGCCGTTCGACAAACCCAAACTTTTTGAACCGACAGCTAATACAGTATAAATATATTGAAGACGCACATTCATACATATGTATATGAAGGTAGTGGCAGCGCAGCTGCAGCGGCACTTCCGAGAAAAATCAACCACCGAACGCAAGCGATTTACCGTTTGTTTGCGCAAATAAACAGATTTTTTGTGTTTATCGCCTGTAAACTTTAGGTATTTATTGAGCGCTTTCTAATTAACCAATCTTAATGAAATTTTCAGGATCGGTAGAAATCTATGCTCCAATTGCATGTGTATTTTTAAAAAAATTTTTGCTTGAAAAATGTGCAGTGCAGGGCAGTGCAAAAATTCAAATACAAATTGTGGGGGCGGTGGGCGTGGCACCGACTTAAAAAAATAAACTCTAATTTACTCAGTATTAGAAGAATCTACACTGGTAATACGGTTCTTCTAGCTCTTACAGTTGCTGAGATCCGTGTGTTCATCCGGACGGACGGACGGACGGACGGACGGACGGACGGACGGACGGACGGACGGACGGACGGACGGACGGACGGACGGACAGACGGACAGACGGACATGGCTATATCGACTCAGCTCGTCATGCTGATCAAGAATATATATACTTTGTGGGGTCTGCCACGTCTCCTTCAAAATAAACATGCAATTGGAGCATAGATTTCTACCGATCCTGAAAATTTCATCAAGATTGGTTAATTAGAAAGCGCACAATAAATACCTAAAGTTTACAGGCGCTAAACACAAAAAATCTGTTTATTTGCGCCAACAAACGGTAAATCTCTTGCGTTCGGTGGTTGATTTTTCTCGGAAGTGCCGCTGCCACTGCCACTACCTTCATATACATATGTATGAATGTGTGCTTTCAATATATTTTTACTGTATTAGCTGCCAGTTCAAAAAGTTTGGGTTTGTCGAATGGTTACGACGTTCGACTTAAAACGCGAAGATCTTGGGTTCGAATCCCAGACCGGACTCGGTGTGAATATATATTTTTTTTGGTTTTTTTTTATTTTACCTAAAACCAAATTTGTACAGGGTCTGTAACAGTCGGGAAACTCGACTGTAACGTTCTCACTTGTTCATTTTTATATTATGCGAATTTTTAATGTTTGTTTTTATAATATTTCTATGTGTTTTGTTACGGAACACTGCAAAATTTTGTTGAAATTATTTTCTAAAGAGTGGACACTGGGAACGCACTACCATCACGTACATGCCTGCAATACATTTGTACAATAGCTTACCTCACAAGTAAGAACATTACAGTCGTTTTCCGACTGTTAAAGACCCTGTACCAATTTGGTTATAAGCAAAATAAATCAAGAAAGAAAAAATAAAATTAAATAGCGAGTCTGGTCTGTGTTTGGAACCTGAGACCTTTGTGTTATCAGCCAGACGCCCTAGCCATTGCACCGCCGTACACACCGCGGAGCAAGTAGCTAATACAGTATAAATATATTGAAGGCGCACATTCATACTATGTATATGAGCGTCACTTCCTAGAAAAATCAACCCCCGACCGCAAGCGATTTATCGTTTATTTGAGCAAATAAACAGATAACTTTTTGTTAGCGGCTGTAATCTGTGCATATTTTTTTGCACTTTCTTATTAACCAAACAAATGTAAACAAATGTTTGAAGTCTCTAGCAGTGCAGAGCAAACATAAAAATATATATTGCGGGTGCGGTGGGTGTGGCACCGACAGTATTTGGAGAATTTACACTGGTAATATGGTTACTCTAGCTCTTACAGCTGCTGAGATCCGTGTGTTTATCCGGACGGACAGACGGACATGGCAATATCGACTCAACTCGTCATGCTGATCAAGAATCTTTGTGGGGTCTGCCACGCCTCCTCCTGCCTGTTACATACATTTACACAAACTTTATACCCTTTACCCTTTGTTTACAGCGGCGCTTAAACCAAAATTGGTACAGTGTTTTAAACAGTCGGAAAACTCGACTGTAATGTTCTTACTTGTTTATAACTACTTCTGTCTTCGAACGCCAAGAAGTGCAGTGCATGCTGGTCTCAAATAAATAACTGTTAAAGACGGGACAGAAAGCTCATTTCGTTGATAAAGGACCAAGGCATTCCAATTAAGAGGTTGGAGCCATAAGAAAGTGGTGCTCTGGACCCAATTCGTTCGTATCGTTACCGAGCTTAAGATTTTGATGGTAGTGGAACAACTTTGTGGCTCAGTTTGAATTAAGATTTGCATCAGTTTCTGTATAAAGTAAAACTAATTTGACAACGACTCTTAATATAAGCAAATAAAGTATAGTATCTAATCTTTTTGCAAGTACACAAATTTCTAGTATTGTATATCCACTCGTTTAGATATCTTAAAACAAACGATGAAAAATAGTGATTTTTACATTTTGTTGCTGCTTATCTACGAAGACCATTTACTAGGGTCGTCTTGCATCGTAGCGTTCAGACGCTCCACTGGTCCAATGTGAGTGGGCCATAATAAGTTATTCGTCTTAAATTAAAAATATTTATTGATCATTAAACTACGTAACATAAATTGTGCACCCTTGCAATTATCGTTTATGGATGACCGAATATGTGGAGTAGCGTTGTCAATAACACGATGCAGATTCAGTTTGACTGAGCGGACAGCAAATTATAATTCTTCAGACCATATGGTATGTGTGGCGGTATTAAATTCCATTTAATTCCTTCGACCCGTGGTTTCAAAACAATGTTCATATCTAGTGATGCTAAATTTGTTGCATTGCGTTCAATGCTCGATGTACACCCGTGCACATCGAAGTCATCAAGGCATACAAACCGGCAGATCTGTGGGAACCTTGGGAGTTTCATTGCACCGGTGTAGTCGCACCCAGTTTTTTCAAAGGACTAATGCTTGTCACACAGAAGGTCTTCAGCGGTGGTGTCAGATAAATTTTGATTAGACTAAATAGATTCGATAACAAGAAACAACGGCAGAGATCTACAAAGTACAAACTAAAGAAAAAGCGACACAGCCGCCATCTGATAGTACCTGCCGTTAAATCCTATCTGTTTTCTTGGACTTATTAGTATGATTACCGACAACCTTGTGTTAAATGCTGAATCTGCAAGAGGATGCTGTCTTCTCAAGAGCCAATGCTCCGATATTTACCCTTGCCAGTGATGGCGTAATCTTTCCGAGTAAGTTAGTACTCACATCCAGTGTGTAATTCGAAATCATAAAATTTATTTTAAGATTGTTGATTGTGATTTTATTATTTATTAATAGAATGCAATTAATGCTATAATACTCTTGAAACCGTTTGTATTAGTGCATAATGCCGGCTCCAACATTGTTTACAAAGATGCTTTGATTCACAGTTAGTTGGCATATGACCGGCTTAAAACAATTAAAACATAGTGATACACATTTTACATAGGTAGGCGTTGCCACACTGGTCAATCAATTTGGAGCAGATGTTCGACAGTACGACTTGCGATGTCGGTACATGTTGCTGGGCAAACAAAAAAGCTTAGGCGCGCTCGCCTCTATCGGGCTCTACTTTTTGAGCTTGTGAGCTTTTGAACTTGTGGCGGCATCGATAAGCTGCTTAAGGTGGCAGTCACTAGGCAAAAGTCTTGAGAATGTCGGTCGAACACATGCAATTTTAAGTTCTGATATGCTAAATATTTGGCCTGGGTGGGACTTTTTTTTCTGCGAGCACATGTCAAAAGAGCCAATGCATGCCAGGCACTGCCACTAGGGTGAAAGAAACTACATTACGACTTATATTCACCCAACTACTTATTGGCTCACTTTATAGGTTCGGAGAGGTCTCTTTTACTGCTTTACAATATACTGGTGAAAATTATAATACCCTCTGCAAGGGTATACAAATCGGACCAATGGCTTTCATGTAAACGATAGAACGGTTTGAAGGCAACTGGTTTGCAAGGGTATTCTAGGCTTTGGACCCAGAAGCTAGCCTTCTTTAAGATCGCCAAGTATAGCGATTTTGTGGCCAGATAGAGGGTCAGTTTTTCTGTTTCGTATAGTAAGTAGTTTAAGATTAAAATATTCAGATATTGCAAGTACCCACTTTTTTGAATGCTATATATGTGGAGGTTCTGGGCTTCTGGACTCTGGTTAGCAGAAACATATCGCATCTGAGACTCGAGTAATAGATGAGCCCTTATTCTGAGTTCATCACACATGAAATTTACCAGGTCGATCAGAGCTTCAAATATAATATAAAACCTCTTACAGTGCTAAATTCCTGAGCAAGCCTCTTCTCAAATTATTCAGTTTGTGTCTCGAATCCTCAACGTTTCCTCGTATATGGCAGGAAACATACATCATACCTATTCATAAAAAAGGTAAACGAGGGGAAGCAAGCAATTATATAGGTATCTCTAAATTGTCTGCTATCCCGGAGTTCTTCAAAAAACTGATAACCCCTCAATTGCAACACCTATGTAGCTCTTTAATTTATCCATGCCAACATGAATTTATGAAACGTCGCTCAATGACTACTAATCTTTTACAAAGGGTTCAAGACTTTACTATCTGGTGTACCCCTATCTGGTGTATCCCTCAAGGTATTCACCTGGGCCCTTTGCTGTCAACATTTTTTATACCCTTGCAGAGGGTATTATAATTTTGACATCTCCGACCCTATAAACTATATATATTCTTGATCAGCATTACCAGCCGAGTCGATATAGCCATTTCCATCTGTTCGTTTCTACGCAAACTAGTCTCTCAGTTCTCTCAACCCTTCAATCTGTTGCTGGTAGTACATAAGTCAGAACGGCCGGAATCGTAACACTATATCACATTGCTGTGATCGGAACAATTGGAAAACAAGTTGGCAAATTCGACATTTTTAAAGATAATTGATTGATTTTTTAATAAATCACTGTAAAATAATTATGTTAGCTTATCCTGAAAATTGTATTAAAATCGGCTGCCATATAAACGATGGGAGAAAATAGGTCATTATCCATAACTCAGGTGTTTATTAACAAAATTATTTCATTCTTGGACAATATACTATATATATATATATATATATATATATAAACCCAAGGATCGGACCGCTGTATCCTATAGCTGTCATACAAACTATCGAACGGTTTAAAGGCAACTAGTCTACCTAATTCACTCGTACTTATGTACGCGGATGATGTCAATCGATCTTATTAACCTACAAGCATGGTGTCAGCAAATTCACTAAAACTAAACGGCTCTAAGTGCAAACTGATGACATTTCACCGTACAGACCCTCAGTTTTATACTTACTCTCTAGATGCAGGCTTCCTTGAAAGAATCAAGCGTGTTGATGATCTTGATGCTATACGTGATGCCAAGTTAAAATTTACTGACCCCATTTCGTGCATGGTAAATAAGGCCATGGTTGTGTTAGGGTTTATAAATAGGTGGATAGGCGAGGTGTTAGGGTTTATAAATAGGTGGTCAAAAAAATTCAATGACACCTATGTGACTAAGACTTTAGACGACTCGCTTGTCCAGCCAATTCTTGAGTACGGATCATGTGTCTAGAGTCCTCAGTATGGAGTTCACCAAGACAAAATTGAATCCGTGCAAAATAGATTTTTTGATTTTCGCGCTTAGAGGCCTTTACTGGGAACCACGTGCAACGGGATTCAAGTAAAAACAAAAAAATAAAAATAAAAACAGACTTATATTAGATCTTAAACAAACACTGAAACATGCTTCAAGTGCAATTTCCAGGTTTCTCCACAAAGGGGGACAACGATAAGGTCCGATGGTCGATTAAATCCTTTAAACTCTTTAATTCCGTATAAAGTAGTATCTATGCCGGGATGATTGACTCAGTCCCGCTAGAGTCAAAAACAAGAGTATTTGTTAAGTGCTGAGACGCCAAATGGGGTAGGTAGTGTTATTGCATAATTGAGCTCTTTTGCTCGCTCGCCAAACTGTTATAATAACCTATAATCTATATACATTAAATTGGATTGCTGTGCGTTAGTCTCGCCATCACGCAAGAACGGTTTGACCGATTTCAATAATTTTAATTTTGTTTCGTCCGATTAAAATTGAAAAAAACGTGATAATTAAAAAAACTAAAAATAAAATAAATACAATTTTTTAAATCGAGCAAGCGGATTGTAATTTGTCATCAAAGTATTGTGTTGTTAACACGCTGACGTTAACGTTGTTAACGCTAATAGTCGTGTTGCTATGGTTAAATAATAATCAAGGATGACAGATGATGCTCAACTGATTAGTAAATCTAGAATGCAACGAGTTTGAATACGCCAACCATAACAACAGCCAGCAAGACAACGATTATGAACGGGTACGTAGACGGAACGCTGCTGTAAGTTTTGAACGAGCAGCATTCCCATAAGATCCGGAAATTGATTACAGTGCGCAAATGTTTAAAACATTAGGTCAATTAGGTCAACAACAAAAGATTGATGGAATTTATTTTTTGGATGCTCCGGGAGAAAAATCTTAGCCATCTTTTTTGTTCATTGGCAGTTTTGTTACTTATTCGTCTATTAACGGGGGCTATGCAGATGTGGCGCGGCTTTATAATTTTCAAGAAATGCTGTCAAATTGGCAATCATGCTAGTTCTCTTGTTATATTTAACAGGCGAAAATGCTCTGACTTTGTTAAACGTTTTAAAACTTCGGGGCGTCCATATTGGTTACATAATGTTTGCATAATGGTTTAAAACTTATTTGGATATATAAGTAGTGATGCAACCAAATTTTTTGCGACCGGAAAATGACTTTTGTATGCGAGACAGGTTTTCTAAGTTCTAAGTTTTTAACCGTGAGTGCCTGAAGTTTCCCTGTAGGCTGTCTGAACATAGGCAATTGCTCAGGGGTTTCATCAGGGACGGCAGATCCTGAAGATTCCGTAAATATGGTTGAAAATATTGCGGCGGACCTGTAAATGGCTGTGCATGCGATGATGATGGAGGCACCATATACGCAGATGTAGCGGTGGAGGCGGCGATAGGATGCGTATTATGATTATGACGGCGTTTTGCAATAAAAATGGCATATACGAAGAAGTGGCTTGGTAAGTGCATATCTGTAAAGATGTATGTAGAGATCAAGTTCGGCATTAACTAACCTGTACCTGTCATCAGTTGTGTAAACTGCAGTTGACTACACCTGTATCTTTCCACGTGCTCGAGCTGACTGGTTAATCGGCGAAATGGTGTCTGAAGCTCTCTATTTTGATTTTACAATTCTTCGGATTTTTACCTCCAAGTCACGCAGATTTGCTTAAAGTTAACCCATCTTATTTAGCTCAATAAAGGTTTTATTAATTTCTTCTGATTTTGACACCTTTTTTGAACCTTGCACTTTTGGTAACGGCATGCAACATTCAAGGGTTATCTCGACAAGCTTTGTTATAGTGAGGTGAAATATCAAGGCAATGTGCTAGTCAAACGACTTAACTGGAAAATTTCATAAGCCATGAGCTTTTTTGGCAAGAAATGGGGCTTTAGTCCCAATTTCAAATATTGGATATACAGTCCAATAGGGATATTTGCAGTGTCCCAAAGTTACGCAAGTTAAAGGGACAGCCAAATAACAAGTAACTGCCAACTCTCGCATGCGTCATTTTGATTGATAAGAGTCGAATGACCTGTCCTGGGATTAAATTTGGAGTCGTTGTGTTGAGGTGCAAAATGTTTTTTTTTTGAAAACAAGCAAAATAAGCTCGTCCTGTGATTCTGTAAGCTGACAAAATTAGTTAGGGAATGTAATAAATCCAGTCTCAGATGCAATTTTCCTGTCACCAATATCTAACAAAGGTTTGAAAAGCACATCTGCACGTTGATCTCCTTGTAAAAGTATGCTCATATTAGCTTTTAATCTGAGTGTCTTCAAATATGCAACAATTTAGATGATATTAAACACGCATTTAGTTCATCAGTTGCAGTTGATCGTGGATATACCCGAAGAGTGTGATGAAAATCACCAGCACAAAATTATGGCTCCACAAAAAATGTTTTGATTATCACAAACATTTTTCAAAGTTCTATCTACTGCCTCAAGAAACCTCTTTTGGGCCACCGTACATTCGTCCCAAATAATCAGCTTGCAAACCTGTAAAATCTTGGTCATTTCGCTTTCTTTAGCTGTGTTGTAAATTGGTTTCTCGTTGATTAGTTGCTGTTATTCCAGATCAGGCTAATGTAAGGGCACCGTCATTCCACGATCGGATTCTCGACATAAGCAGTGACAGCTAGAAATGAATTCCACAAATTATATTCCTCACAGCTTATATCAAAGAGTCTTTAGCAATCTTTTGTTGATTTAATTGTGAAACATTTGAGCGAACTTAGTCAGCTATTGCTTGGGTATCACATTGGCATTGTAATGCCTAAACACGATAGCATTTATTAAAGATCATTAGACACATTACTTCTACAATAATTAATGCCTTATTGTAAATTTATTCAGTTATTTTCAATATTTGATTTGCATTGATTCAGCGTATACGATGTAAATTATCCTGGCACATCGTTATTCTATTTAACACAGGGAAAACGCGTAGATATGATGGCAAACATCGTTATTTGGATGCACAGTGTTAATGCCACCGAGAGTGTCTAAAGCAAACACATCAGGATGTTCTTCAACTTGTATTCTTGATTCCGACGTTAAAAAGACTTCGATGAGGCGTGGTATTTTACCATTAAGTAACGTAACGTAAGACGTAAGATGACTTCATCTACTTGCAAGATCGAAAAAAAGCTTGTTAGTATCGTTGGTGGAGGTTGTAGCACTATTTCTACATACGACAGATATAAATTACATTTTTATATTTCACATCAGTGCGTTGTTAAGACGCAGAGCCTCAAATCGAAATTATGCGTCGTTTTTGACGCATTGGCAAAGACTACTTCTAAAAAGTCATTGAATGATTTACTTCTTGTAGGTCCAACAATACAACAAGAATTAATTACAACATTGCTATCATTTCGACTCAACACCTTTGCATTGTCAGGAGACAATACGAAAATGTATCGACAGTTCATTGTTGACGAACGTAACAGGCGAGTTCGACTTATTCTGTGGTGGTCGAATTCCTGAACACTGTTTCGTATGGTGTATCTTCTGCACCATTTCTCGCAATCTGGAGTCTATTTCATATAGCTGAATTATTTAAATCACAATATTCAGTTGGTGCATCCACTTTTCATCTATTGTGTTGATGACCAATTAACAGGAGCAGAACAGAGTTTTTTTGGAGAAGGCAGGACTAACGACGACCAAGTTCAATAGCAATTCATCGGATTTAGTAAAAGCATAAGACGCTGAGATTTCAATTCAATTAAACATGCCAGATCGAAAATACTGTAACGAAATTTTTATTTCGTTACAAATTCGATACTGCTGAGATGGCAACAAGACGTTCTGTATTGTCAATGATAGCTAGAGTGGTCGATTTTCTTGGATTGATTATGATGCGCTGATAATTTGTTTTTAAAAAATTGAATTTGAATGAGCCGCTTAGTGACAACTTAAAGCTAATATGGATCGATCCCACATCGAAGTTAAATAAGTTGGAAAAAATACGTATTATATAATTTGAACGCACATCCCCAAGAGCGATATCCATGGCTTCGAAGATGCTACGGAACGAGCCTACGATTGTTGCATACACGTTTGGGTTTTAAGTTAAGTTAAGTTAAGTTAGTAGACTGAAGCTTCTAAACCTACCTACACTTACTAATCGTAGAACCATGCTTGGTGTAGTTTTCATCCTCAAACTAATACACAATGAGGTTGATAGTTCTGCCTTGTTAGAACGCATCAACTTTAATGTGCCCCGTAGACTTACAAGAAATTTTATCCCACTAGCTTTAAACCATAGTAGTTTGAATTATGTCCTGCATGAGCCCTTTAGAGTACTTTGCTCAGACTATAACGTAGTGCACCAACTAACGTCCGATTTTTCTTCTATTAACGACCTTATGCATATTAAGTCCCTAATTCTTACCTACCTTACTCACCACAATTCTATGTAGTTTTCCTCGAAATCTTTCAACTATTTTCCCTGCATGCTCGGTCCTATCTTCGCGATCGAGCCGTACGTTATGCGGCTGCGCCCCTCGGTCGGTTGGACGGGAGGTGGGTTCCATCACGTGCAACGGGATTCGCGAAAAAAAAAAATTTAAGAATAAAATATTGGTATACCTGTTGATGGCTAAATCTAGAGTAGCTGCAATAAAGGTTTAGTCACTGTCACGGCTGGAGCAATGTTCAGCTGTGCTGCTCAATCAAAAAATTCAACACAAGCTTGAGCCTTTTTTTTCAAGGAATTAATTGCAGCGGATGGGAATGCACGTATCGTAATTGAATTGCTTCATTGGGTATCTGGTATCGGAGCTGCAACAACATTCGAATGACGTCGAATGGCGACACGTCCCATTAGCTGAAAACGCCGGGGGATGCAATGCAGAAGATTTGATACACAACATGTGTCTGAATGGTACCAGATTACTAAAGCGGGCACCTGAGGAGTGGCCACGATTGTGCGAAGATCTAACTGTACCGTAATAAATTTTCGGACCGTACCGGAATGCTGCTCTCTCAGTTTTCGGGGTGTAACTTTGCACCGACTCGTTTCTGTTGCAGTTAGTATAAAAGTCGGAACGCTCGGAATATGAAAACTACATCACATAGCTAACAAGCGGCTAACAACATCTACGTTCGCTGACGACACCACGATCCTAACTTGCTATAGATGCCCATCTCGAGCAACATCACAACTAGTTGATCTCCTTGTAAGGTTTTTTTTAAAGTATTGTACTTCTAAGTATATTTGTGTTACTATGGTTAATGACTTTATTACCATATCACCACGTCTTTGAAGATACATAAAATCTGAAACGCTCTCAATTTACATAACTGTGGCCTTGGCCGCGGAGTGCTCGATCATAAATTCTAGTTTATGACTTATTGTTTCGTTATTTATTTTTAAGAAAACTCTTTTAAATGACTTTTTTAACATATCCTGAAAGTTTCATCAAAATCGGACTTCTATATCCTATAGCTGCCATAGGAACGATGTGAGAAAATGGGTCATTGAGCATAACTGTGGTGTTTTTCAAGACAATTAATTTATTTTTGAGAAATACAGTTTTCATAGACATTAATGCCGTTTTAGAAAATTAAAAACCAAAAATCGGATCACTATATCCTATAGCTGCCATACAAACGATCGAATGGTTTAAAGGCAAGGGTATTCTAAGCTTCGGGTACGAAAGCTAGCCTTACTTTCTTGTTTTTGTTATATTATTTCTATATTATTTGTTACGAAACACTGCCAAATAACGTTGTACAAGTTGACTTTTTCTAGAGAGTGACCGCTGACATCGCACTACCTTCAAATACATATACATATATATGTATGTGTGTTTGTACTATATAAGCTATTCCCTCGTAAATGGTTTCATTGGTGCAAAAGTTAGGACGTCGCGCTCGTAATCTGGGAGGCCCTGTTTCGATTTCAGGCTCGTTTGTTTTTTTTTTGCTTTTTTGTACGTTGCATTGGTTTATAATTTGTATTTTTTGTTTGTTTTCTTTTTTCGTTTCTAATATATTTCGAGCGGCGCTTACAGTTACAGGGCTTACAGTTCTGCGAGAGCACTGCTCCCAAGGCGAAGTCACTTGTGTCTGTTGTTAGGCAAAGCTGTTTTTGCGAAATCTGGATAATCAAGAACTGGGTGTTTATGGCCTATGAGTGTCTTCAGTTTTTCTTTTTTAATCCTTTTGTAATTTGGTTGTCATAGGTTTTGCTATTTGTGTAAATCCCGGAATGAACTTGCGGCAGAATGCGCAGAGACCCAAAAATGATTTGAACCCTTTTAAGGTTTTTCTATTGTAAATATTATTTATAGCTGATATTTTATTAGGACCTGTCACTTGCCTAATTTATCAAGGATCTCATCATTTACAGGTATTGGAAATTTAACATTGACTGTGATTTCGTTATATAGTCTATGATGAAATAGTCTATGACTATGAGACATTGAGTGAAAGTCGTAAAGAGTGGTCGTGCCCTATATTGAGCTCCACAGTTTTGGGCCTTTTGAGAATTCTGGAACAAAAACAAGTAAGAACGTTACAGTCGAGTTTCCCGACTGTTACAGACCCTGTACAAATTTGGTTATAAGCAAAACAAAAAAATATATATATATATTCACACCGAGTCCGGTCTGGGATTCGAACCCAAGATCTTCGCGTTTTAAGTCGAACGTCGTAACCATTCGACAAACCCAAACTATTTGAACCGACAGCTAATACAGTATAAATATATTGAAAACGCACATTCATACATATGTATATGAAGGTAGTGGCAGCGCAGCTGCAGCGGCACTTCCGAGAAAAATCAACCACCGAACGCAAGCGATTTACCCTTTTATTGGCGCAAATAAACAGATTTTTGTGTTTAGCGCCTGTAAACTTTAGGTATTTATTGTGCGCTTTCTAATTAACCAATCTTGATGAAATTTTTAGGATCGGTAGAAATCTATGCTCCAATTGCATGTGTATTTTTAAAATAATTTTAGCTTGAAAATTGTGCAGTGCAGGGCAGTGCAAAAACTCAAATACAAATTGCGGGGGCGGTGGGCGTTGCGCCGATTTAAAAAAAAAAACTCTAATTGCGTCAGTATTTGGAGAATCTACATTGGTAATACGGTTCCTCTAGCTCTGAGTCTAGCTCTGGTTCCTCTTGCTGAGAACCGTGTGTTCATCCGGACGGACAGACGGACAGACGGACATGGCTATATCGACTCAGCTCGTCATGCTGATCAAGAATATATATACTTTGTGGGGTCTGCCACGCCTCCTTCTGCCTGTTACATACATTTGCACAAACTTAATATACCCTTTACCCTTTGGGTACAGGGTCTAAAAAAGCATTGAGCGATAATTAAGATACGGGTGTTTAACCTACCGGAAGAAAATGCATTATCTTCCCACAGAACTGTGTGGAAGTTGTGGCAAGTTTTTCACTCCTTTTGGCGAAGGCAAGGAAAAAATCCATCAACTGTTAAGCTTCCACGGTTAGGAGCCAATCGAGACTCGCACCCCAACGACAACATCAGGTGGCGCCTGTTTGAGATATAGAGCAAAGTGGCTCGAAAACTATAAGTAGGTTGCATTTAATGCGTTAAAAATTACCATCCCAAATGAAGGGAAACTACAAAGAACACCTTCAGGAACGAGGGCCAACGCTAAATTTACAGGTATGAATAATATGCCAACCTATAGTACCCCAAAAGAAGCTCCACTCTCTGTACTGCCTCCGCGCTTTTGGTGCCTCCATTTAGCCAAGTGACTGGATAGATGGCAGGAGTGACTTAAGACCAAATATTAGAATGAATTAAATGCCTTTTAAACCACCAGAGCTATACTCATTGACATATTTTCTCACATAGTTCTTATGGCAGCTCCTATAAGATAAAGTGTTCCGATTATAATAATACTTTCAGGATAGGTTAAATTAGTCATTAGCCTTCTAAAGAATGAATTAGTTATGTGAATATATTTCACTTTTTACCAATCGTTCCTATGGCAGCTATGTGATGTAATGTTCCGATATATATGTACTACCTGAAACAGAAAGAAGGGTGGGTGCACAGTTTCAGCCCGATAACTTCAAAACTGAGACTAGTTTACATAACAACCGACAGACTGACAGACGTACATGGCTAGATTGACTCGGCTGGTGATGTTGATCAAGAATACATATTCTTTATAGGGTTGGAGATATCTCCTTCACCGCGTTACTAACTTCTTTTCAAAATTAAAATACCCTATGCATGGGTATGCAAATAAGAACAAAAAAACATCGTTCTTGAAAATATTTGCGTAATAGTAAAGGATTAATTGATTATGGGAAAGATTTAGTGAGATTGAACGAAGGTCCACAACTCTGAACCATCAATTGAGGATGAAGAAGAAACCATAGAATGCCATAATCCACCAATGCAAGGGGATCCATGTTATCAGCTTGCTTTTGGGAATTATGCTTTAGAAGATAGCAATACAAGTTTCAAAAGGGAACATTTAAATCGGAGTTTAAAAGAAAAAATTAAAAAAAAATACTAAACAATTATACTGGGCAAGGCTCGTCCAGTTCTGCCGTTTAGCGCTGCCATACATTTCCACGTAGTCAGACGCGGTTATCGTGGTGAAATAATCGAATCAACTGTGTACTTGCCACCTGATGTTCCGAATACTGGTCGCTCATCTGCCATGTCATCAAAAAACAGCGCAAAAAGTAGTGGTCTAAGTAGGCAACCTAGCTTTTCTCCAATGTCGGTCTCAAATACGTTCTATATTGTCTGCCCATTCCATACAGCTGTTAAATTTTGCGTGATGTTGCATCTGTAGCTTTTCGGCAGCAATAATTTTGTTAATACGCCTTTGTTGCTGAGTTTGTTTATCAAGCTCCGTCTATCTTTTGTGTCAAACGCAGCTTTGAAACCAATAAAGAACAAGTCTCTCTGCGGGTTCTTATTTGCTATTGTCGAGTATCCCTCTCTAAAGGCAATCTGGCTTTCACTTAAATGGTTATTAGCTTTGACGACGTTGGATAACCGTGAAAGCAGAATTGACGCAAATATTTTCATTGTGGCATTTAAAATCGACATATTCTTACAATTATCATTTCGATCTGTTTTTTATGTTATGGGGTGAATTCAGTTTTTTTGGAAGCTGATTGGGTCATGTCCTTTTTCCACTATACCGTTATACGCTTTTCAAGGCTCTGTTTCCTGGGTTGTTATGTGTCCATCAAGCTCACCTACAGTTGTTAATGGCCACGCGCAGCTATTTGTATTGCATTGATTTTCGGCAGACAATAAATTCGAACCACGCCTGTTTTTTCTTATTATTTTTCTTTTACTCTGCATGAAATGTTGCCTTTTTAGTGCCGCTGGATAAACTGTCAATGCCCACTTCCCTTTTTAGGTTGATCGCTACTTCCAAGGGCATCTTGTCAGAGAAAATTTCTGTTAGTGCTAATGTACGAGGTCTGTTCAAAAAGTATCGCGAATTTTGTGTTTTTTCAAAAATTATTTATTTATTTATGAATATCTATTTTGTCCCCTTTAAAATAATCCCCATTAGATATTATACACTTGTGCCAACGGTTTTTTCAATCTTCGAAGCACTTAAAAAATTCATTTTTTTTTAATCTTGTTCAGCTCCTCCTTCGATGCCGTCTTTATCTCGTCAAGCGTAGCGTAACGTCGTCCTTTCATGGGCCTCTTCAGTTTAGGGAACAAGAAAAAGTCACAGGGGGCCAGATCTGGGGAATACGGTGGCTGCGGCATCATTAGTGTGTTGTTTTTGGCCAAAAAGTCGCGCATAAGCAACGATGTGTGAGCAGGTGCGTTATCGTGGTGCAAAAGCCAATTTTTGTTCTTCCACAAATCCGGGCGTTTCTGGCGGATTGCTTAGCGCAAATTGCGCATAACTTGCAGGTAATATTCCTTATTGACCGTTCTTCCCTGTGGCAATAACTCATGATGCACCACGCCCCTGCAATCGAAGAAAACTGTCAGCAAAACTTTCACATTCGACCGAACTTGGCGCGCTTTTTTCGGTCTTCGTTTGTGCGGCAGCTTCCATTGAGATGATTGAACTTTGGTTTCCACGTCATAACGGTAAACCCACGAATCGTCACCAGTTATGACCCTCTGGAGCAAGTTTGGGTCGTCGCGGACAGAGTTTAACATCTCATTAGCGATGCTGTTTTTGGTCGCAATTGAGCAATTTTGGTACGAATTTCGCGGCGAAAAATCGAAGACGATACAAAACACGTGCAAGCAAAGCAGCTGTCAACAATTAAGTGAACATTCAAAATGGCCGAGCTTGTCGGCAAAAGTGAGAGACATGTGTACCAACATAACGCCACAAAGAAATCGAAATTCGAATATACGTAACCCACGAAAATTCAAAATTCGCGATACTTTTTGAACAGACCACGTATATGTCACATACGAACGCGACCTTCCTTTATTTACGAAGTAATCCAAGGTTGTACTGGTTTGTCCAGTAGAGACGTCAGCGCTCCTTTTGCATACCCTTTGGTAGTAGCATTAAGGACTGTAATACAAATAGTGTCGCCCAGCTCGATAAATTTCTCTCCATCTTTCGTAGTGTCTTTTGCTTTTCTACGTGCGTAGTTTTATAATTTTGTTAACACCAACCGTTAATCTGTTCTAATCTGTCCTCTATGTCATTTGAAAACTCTTCGGCAATCACCGATCAGGCCATTGACGATCTTTTTGCTAGATTCTTCAAACCCACATATGAACCCTCAATAATTTCAAAGTATACGGATTCCCATGAATTCCCAAGGTCGAATTTAATTTTCTGTCATGTTATCAACGAAAGCTCAATTATATCCGATCTTCAACGGGTTAAGCCAATATTTTCGCCAGGACCGGATGGTATACCAGGCTGCGTGCTTATTTACTGCGCCACTTCTTAAATTACTCAGCTTGTGTCTCGAATCGTCAACGTTACCTCGTATATGGAAGGAATCATACGTCATCCCTATCCATAAAAAAGGTAAACGAGGGGATGCAAGCAATTATAGAGGTATCTCTAAATTGTCTGCTATCCCTAAGCTCTATGAGAAACTGATAACCCCTTAATTGCAACACCTAGGTAGCTCTTTAATTTCTTCATGCCAACATGGATTTATGAAACGTCGCTCGACGCCTACTAATCTTTTGGAGCTCTTATACTTTGCTATCAAGGGCTTCTAGTCAAATCTTCAAACGGATTTTATTTACACAGACTTCAGTAAATCATCCGACTCCGTTAATCGCTCTTTTTTTAATAAAGCTTGATAAATTGGAGTTTCCTGTAGACGTGATAAAATTGATCACCAGCTACCTCAGGTTCTCTTCAAGAGCTCACTATCTGGTGTAATCCGCGTCACCTCGGGCGTCCCTTAAGGTAGTCACCTAGGCCTTTTGTTGTTCACACTTTTTATTAATGACTTTCCATTGGTCGTAACTAATTCTTGCGTACTAATATATGCATCAACTTTAATGTGCCCTGTACACGTACTAGAAATTGTATTCCCCTAGTTTTAACCATAGTAGTTCGAATTATGACCTGCTTGAGGCTTTTAGAGTACTTTGCTCAGATTTTTACAACTTGCTCAAATTAACTTCAGATTTTTCTTCAATTAACGACCTTACTCACATTAATTAACACCCTAATTCTTAGCACACCACAGTTCAATATAATTTTCCTCGAAATCGTTCTCCTATATTCCTTGGATGCTCGATCCTATCTCCGCGATCGAGCCTTACGTTATGCGGCTGTGCCCCTCCGTCGGTTGGGCGGGAGGTGGTCAGAAGACTCTAGCTTGAAAATGATGCAGTGCTGTGCTGTGCACGGTGGGCGTGGCACCCACAAAAAAAAAAACTTAATTTGCGTCAATATTGGAAATCTATGGACGGTCGGACAGACGGACATGGCTATATCGACAGCTCGTCATGCTGATCAAGAATTTATATACTCTTTGAGGTCTGCCTCCATCTGCTTGTTAAATACATTTGCACAAACTTTATATGCATTTTACCCTTTGAGTGCAGGGTCTAAAGTTAACAAAAAGGAATAAGTTGGCCTCGAAACCCGAAGCTTAGAATACCCTTGCAGAACAATTACCTTCAAACCGTTCGATCATTTGTATGGAAGCTATAGGATATAGTGGTCCACTTTTTGATTTTAATTTGTAAAACTGGTTTAATGTCTATGAAAACTATATTTTCCAAGAATGAATTAAATATATTAATAAATACCAGAGTTATGGTCAATGATCGTTAAGACAGATAAGACTTTCAGAATAGGGTTTTAGTTATTAAAAAGTGATTTATTAAGAATGAATAAATTATTTTACAAAATGTCAAATTTAAGAGAAAGTTACAGCCCGTTAGCATTAAAACTATGAGGCTAGTTTGCGTAGCAACTGACAGACAGACGACTGAATCGACTCGGCTGGTGATGCTGATCAAGATTTTACTACCTGCAACAGATATAAGAGTAAGTCCAAAGTTTCAGTTGTGTAGAACTAACAGATGGACAGACAGACGGACATATCTAGATCGACTCCGCTGTGGATGCTTATTAAGAATATATATACTTTAAGGGGTCGTAGAGTTTATACCCTTTGAGGGTATTATAATATATTATAACCATCACTTTTATCTGTAGTATAAAAGTCGGAACCTACGGAATCGGAACACTACATCACAAAGCTGTCATAGGAACGATTGGGAAAAAGGTCGTATATTTTGTAAGAAAATTGATTGATTCTTTATAAATTGCTTTTTAATAACTATGTTAACCCCTCCTGAAAATGTTATCAAAATCGGACCACAATATCCTACAGCTGCATAGGAACGATGGGTGAAAATGGATCATTGACCATAACTTTGGTGTTTATTAATATACCTAATTCATTCTTGGACAATATACAATATGAAAAACCAAAAATCGAACTACTATATCTATACCTGCCATAGAAACTATAGAAGGGTTTGAAAGTAACTAGTCTGCAAGGGTATTCTAAGCTTCGACCCCGAAGCTATCATTTCATCTTTTTACTTCTAAAATTTATTTTTGTTGGAAATGCTACGATCTGCATAAATTTCTGTACGTATTGACCATACACAAAAGGTTCCCATTCAGACTTTTGGTCTATCATTTAATGAATGCGTGGTTGAAAGCCCTTGTACCCTTGCACCAAAGCTAAAAAGTTTAAAGACAAGAAGGAAAAGTAGCGTAAAATTCATAGTTGGGGAAAATTTTCCAAAATAAAGTTCAACTAGTTCGCGATCCACGGATTCTTGCTAATACATATAGGTATATATATGTTATGTATTCTTCACACAGTCGCAATATTACTGTAAACTTTGTACGGATAGGTAGATTTATTTAAAAATATCCTATCTTTTCTTATTGTATATAAAATAATCTTAAAAACAACACATACTTATTAATTATTTGAAAACTTGAATTTTATTGAAAATAGGCTTGTAATAGATGTAGCAAAATTAATTTGGTTTAGAATTTCCAAGCTTAATTTAACAATAACAACTTAATGTGACTGATCATTATATACTAATCCTTAATAAACAGAAAGTTTTTGCTGTTACCATAAGGGTACTGGAGTTATGGGCGGTAAATGGTTCCCACAACGAGGGAAGTTGAGTGGTACTGGGGGCATATCACTAGGAGTACCAATTTGAAACACCAAATTCATACCAATTACTATATGGTATTGGAAATGGCAATGAAAAAGCCAAAACCCTGGATTATCTGCTCGAAAACGTAATACAGCATATCCATTATTCGGAACAGCAACGGTATCTTTAAGAGAAGGTTTAAGATATTGCCTTTCCAACATTCCCCGCTGATCTAGGTCCAGAGCATGTCTTAAGTTCATACGTTTAATACTTTTATCTGGTGAGCGTCCTAGGCCAAGCACGTAAAAAGATGTTCCGTGTAAATGAAACGGATGACTAATATTGATCTGTTGTACTTCATCTACTAGCACAACCTCGACGATGGCATTAAGAGGAATATCGATTTTGTGTGTACACTGACAGTTTTGACCACAATCTGCTGGACGATTATCCCCATTGCAGTAGTATTCTTGAGGTATGTCATTGTACTGCGAAAGCATCGGAGATGGCGGTGATATGAAAGACACTTCATCGATAAGTGATATGAGATGATCAGCATCAGAAGCGACTATAAAATGAAAATCGTCATTAAAGTTAAGTTGATAAAATAATGCCGATAACAATGCTGTGTGTAACAGTTTTATTTGTTATTAAGTTGTTTATAAATACAAATATTCACAATATTACATTCCCTGTTTATGCTGCACAAGTAAGCACAAAATTTTGGAAAATAAAGTGTTTCCTTTATAACATATATTAATTTAAACTAAATTTATGTTTAACTAGGAGATAAGTCTTCTAAAACTATGAGAAGATTATAAAGTTAAAGTACATTTGTGCGGTTGTTTTATTTTTGCTGTTAATACCAAGTAACAGGTGGCACATGATCGCCACAAGTAGGGAAACGCGGCGGCAGTGGTGGTAGATCAGCTTGCGTACCGATATGAAAGATCAGGTTCATGCCAATTACTATATGGAAAAGGAAGTGGCAATGGAAAAGCCAATAACCTGGATTGTCAGCACGAAACCGCATGACAACATAACCATTGTTAGGTACAGCTATGGTGTCCTTTAGTGGTGGCTTGGAGAAATCTCGTTCAAGCATACCCATTCGGTCCAACTCCAGAGCATGCTTTAAGTTTATTTTCTTGATTGACTTATCCGGAGAGCGTCCCAGGCCAATTACATAGAATGCAGTACCATGCAAATGAAAGGGATGACTAAGATTAATCTGCTGTACTTCATCGACCAAGACGACTTCAACAATTGCCCCGAGTGGTATGTCAACCATATGTGTACACTCGCAATTGGGCCCACAGTTTGGAGGTCGGTTATCGCCGTTGCAAAAATATTCAGGCGGTATATCCCCGATTTGTGATAGAGGGGGTGCCGGCGGTGATATGTACGATATTTCATCGACCAGAGATGTCAGATGATCACCACTAGGCACAACTTTGGGTAAAGAACAAGTTGATGGTACAGTTGTGTTGTCAATGCCCATTAAAGCGTGTGCACAGCAGTTGGTAAAGGTAACGCGATTAGACACAGTTTTGTGTATAAAGAGTAATTGTTAGTCACTAGAACAGTAAATATTTTTGGATTAGCGTACAATATTGTAGACATAACATACCTAAAAATCGGTTGCATGTATTTGGTATAAATAGATTTTTTGGCTCGTACACATAAAATCGGAAAGGTAGGAAGATTTTTACATCAGGGCGTTCAACTAAAACGCCTTAATCAAATTTTTAGCATTTTTTAAGTTAGAGACGCAAACCGCATCTACTCCTTTCCGATCACAAATGGCATCCAATGGGTTAAGAATCTGCGAATAAGACACTTGGTTATAAAAATGGAAAACATTTTACGTTAGGAAAAACCGGAAAAGAAGGCTAGCTTCGATGTCCGAAGCTTTGACTACACTTGCAGACCAGTAGCCCTCAAATCATAAGATCGTTTGTAGACCAGCTATACGATATAATGGCCAGATTTGTAAAATTTTCAAAATCCACTTTAATGTTTATGAAAAGAATATTTTCCAAAAACGATTTATATTGAAAAATACCAGAGTTAAGCTGTATGACCCTTTTTCTCCAATCGCTCCTAAGGCAGCTGTGATGTGGTTTCGACCTTCCTATATATTATCTGCAACAGAAATAATGATTTGTGTGAAGTTTCGGCTCGATAGCTTTAAAAGTGGATCACTAGTTTTCGTAGAAACAAACAGACGGGCAGACGTACATCGACTCGGTTAGTGATTCTGATCAAGAATTTACTTATATACCTCGGAGATGTCTCATTCACTGCGTTGCAAACTCCTGGTCAAAATTGTAATACCCTGCAAGGGTATAAAAATCTGTCAACTATATCCTATATCTTCCCTACATCAAGTATATACAAAACCCAATGTCTATAACGTTATTATTAGTAATGATGCTAAGACATTTAGACATAAGACATTACACTTTTCTAATCAAATACGTACATAGCAATATAGATGATTATGCCAACGAAATTATGTACAGATTACAAATTGCTTTTAAAAGTGCAGGAAATATGCTCGAAAGGAACACGAAATGCTTTATGATGACAAAAAAAAATGTAAGCGACAAGTTTGATCTATTTTGTTAAAAAAGGAAAACGGGCATAAATTAGATAAGCAATATAAAGAACCAATTCCTGCGCTCCTATATCACGAAGCCTCCTTTGTTATTGGCCCCGATTATTTACATATGTGCGACGCCGAAGGCAACGCTGAGTGTTAACTGATCGCCGCGTGAAATGGCATTGAAAATCGTGGATCGTGAAAATCCCCTACACTAAACTACACTCCACCGAAGGGCACCAACAAGGCTGATCAGGGCATGGTGTCCGATCGAAATTACTACTCCACGCTCACAGTAATACCAATGTTGAATAACCGCCACGGCGTGGAAGCGCCAGCCAGAGTCCCAGGTCGCGGACCAAGTCCCAGTTAGAATAGTTTCACCAGCAGCAAGCCATGTGGCCAACTCAACTTGGTTGGAAACTCCCACCGAATGGGAAGTATGAGCGCCCAGTTGTCGACGGCTTTCAAAGCTCATCAATACGTCACCAATATTCAGATAGTACCAATGGTTCGCAGGATCGGTTTCCGGGAGGAATTGTGAGGTTAACTAAAATTCAAAATTTAAATTCAACGGCAAGGCATCATAATTTTCCGCAATACATTAGCTTGAATTAACATTTGTCACACTAAGGCCATTATAGTTAGCATTATAGATTGTTTATAGTTATAAGTAATTAATACATATAGTCTTAGTAATAAACGCAAAAGCAACCGCGGGAGAACAGGTGCCGACCGTAAACGATATTTCTATTTTGTAGCCAACGGATGTTTTTTTGCGCCTCGAAAATGTCCTAAAAGCTCATAAAGTCAGGATTTATACTATATTTTAATATATCAGTGCTCGGTCTAATTTCACCGTGCTTAACGGTAAGTGTATTGTACAGATTGCTCAGGACACTAGTCGGCATAATTATTTTGACGAAAAACAAATGGTTCAAAAATTTATGTCTTTTCAATGGTTTAATACAAGTCAATGAATTTTTATACCCTTGCAGAGGGTATTATAATTTTGACCAGAAGTTTGTAACGCAGTGAAGGAGACATTTCCGACCATATAAAGTATATATATTCTTGATCAGCATCAACAGCAGAGTCGATCTAGCCATTTCCGTCTGTCCGTCTGTCTGTCCGTCTGTCGGTTGCTATGTAAACTAGTCCCTCAGTTTTAAAGCTATCGGGCTGAAACTTTCCACCCTTGCACCCATCAATCTGTTGCAGGTAGTTTATAAGTCGGAACGGCCGGAATCCGAACACTACATCACATAGCTGCCATAGGAACGATTGGGAAAAAATGCCAAAATTTCGCCATTTTTGAAGATATTTTATTTATTTTTTGGTAAACTTTATTTAATAGCAATTTTAACATATCCTGAAAGTTTCATCAAAATCGGACTTCTATATCCTATAGCTGCCATCGGAAGGATAGGAGAAAATGGGTCATTGAGCATAACTCTGGTGTTTATCAAAACAATTAATTCATTCTTGAGAAAAACAGTTTTCATAGACATTAAAGCTTTTTTAGAAATTTAAAAACCAAAGATCGGATCACTATATCCTATAGCTGCCATACAATCGATCGAACAGTTTAAAGGCAACTGGTCTAAGCTTCGGGTACCGAAGCTAGCCTTCCTTTCTTGTTTTTCTTTTACTTAGTCCTAATACAAACTTAAAAATAATGCATTCAACATTTTGTCATATGAACATAAGAAAAATATAAGCTAAAGTAATTTTCATGTGGTGGCATAAGTATTTTGACAAGTTCCTTTTAATATGAATAACAAAGTTTAAACTTAAAACAAGTAAGAACGTTACAGTCGTGTTTCCCGACTGTTACAGACCCTGTACAAATTTGGTTATAAGCTAAAAAAAAAA